>CAKNWT010057879.1:0-14275 GCA_932066315.1 Andricus coriarius | reverse complement strand
CGTAGATTTAGATTTGACATCTCTCACCGCATACAATTGCGTGTACTTGTTTAAGTTGCATATCGCCACTAAAATATATTTATTTCCTCGATTCGACGTTATAAATCTCCCTAAATGCACAATGCTAAAAACGATATCTTCCGCACTGCAAGAATCTACCATCACGCTTTCTCGAATAATACCATTCGATTTTACGTGATTTCCGTCGTGACCAAAACCTTGAAGATCACTAGTGATACGAATTATTCGGAACCCTTTTTCAATCGCCACCGAAGCCTTAACTGTACAATCCGAGCTTCCGGTATCAATAAACCCTTTTAGATACGCATTCCCTACCAGAACATTTTTCTCGTACTTCCCAATACTCACATCAGACTATAATTTAACTGTATTTGCCTTAGCATCCGATAAAGGTTTCGGTTTTGAGCAATTGTTCGCGAAGTGCCCCTTTTCGTGACAATTAAAGCATTTAATTTCTGGTTTTACCTGACATTCCTTAGCGAGGTGACCTTTTTCGTGGCAACGAAAGCACTCGCCACTTGCAATTGAACTCTTAAAGTCTCTACTTGCACTGGCGTTTTGCGGTGGACCTTCTTTCTGTATCGATGACGAACTTGTAGCCGTTGATTTTTCCCTTCTGTCTCCTGATGATCCTGATGAATCACGTTTCGAAGTAATTCGCTGCTTCCTCGCTGACACCAACTCTTCAAGCCTCAATTTATTCTGCAGTAAATCATCCTGATCGAGATAAGTTTGCGATGCAATAACAGAGCTTATCTCCCGAGACCACAAGCCAACTCACAGTGGACCAGGAGACCCGGTTGCATGGCCAAAATTCGATTTTTCAATTCGAAAAAATGAATTAAAGTTCTGAATTCAGGAATAATTAAAGTACCATTGACCATAATTATATGCTGATTGATCAGTTTTTGTTTCGATGATACAGGCACAACGTGGAAAATCTTATTACAATTCGTAGTATTACTGACGTTAGGGAAATACGGTTTTTGATGTTAAGAAATTGATTTCTAACCGCCTACCTAGATTTATTTAATTCACCAAGGTTTTAAATTTGTATGAAAACAACTCAATCTGTAATTTTTAATAGCAATCAAATACAATCACATTATTAGTAAATTAAAAAAAAAGAGTTTTCAGCAAAGCACCTTCTTCCGATTGCTCATAACGCGACATACACAACATATTGAGTTCTGAAATATATGAATGTCTACCTTAGGATGTGCACTTCAGCTGTAGTGTGCCCCTTTTTGCTCCTTTTTATTTGTTTCGCTGCTTATGGTATATTTACATAGCCGCGCGCGCGCTGACTCACCCTCATTGTGTTGTTCCAGTTACATCAACGCCGACCGCGGACGAGCGAGCTAACTTGATTCGATAATCTGCTTTCCGTCCACATTCCTTGCGCATAAATGATATTAATAAAAGACTACATATTCGTGATCAGCGACTCCGAAATCCCCCGGGTAACTATTCTTAGCCAATCCCATAGACTTTTCAAAATCTTCGGCGCCATATTGGGTCCGCCATTTTTAATTTTTAATTTTTGACTACATGTTCGTAATCAGCGATCCCAAAACCCCCGAGTAACTATTCTTAGCCAATTCCGTATACTTTTCAAAATCTTCGCCGCCATATTGGGTCCGCCATTTTGAATTTTGAAGTTTTGATTAGATATTCGTAATCAGCGACCCCAAAAGCCCCAGGGTAACAAATATTAGCCAATTCTGTATACTTTTCAAAATCTTCGCTGCCATATTGGGTCCGCCATTTTGAATTTTGAATTTTTGACTACATATTCGTAATCAGCGACCCCGAAAACCTCCGAGCAACTATTTTTAGACAAATTCGTAGACTTTTTTAATTTTTATTCAAAAATCGAATTTTGGCCATGAAACCGGGTCTCCTGGCCCAATGTGCAACTGCCAGCTGAGTTTTAATCTCAGTAAAGCTTAATCCCAGCTCCTTGCACAACCAGACTTTGTCGAAGAAGTATTCTCGTGTATCTTCACTCTGTCGCTGACTTCGATCAACCGTCGCCTTCCACCTTTCCGTCAGAGATTTTTCAGCCATGAACGTTGCTTTGAATTGAAGAACAAATCGTTTCCAATTAACAATTGTATCCAAACGACTGAGATACCAATGTTCAGCAGCCTTTTTCAAGTGCGATCTAGCCGTTTTAAAGGCAACAGCTTCGGTCCACTTGTGCAAAGTTGCAGTCGATTCCAGCTGTGTCAACCAGGCTTTGGCTTCTGCGGTTCCTTCCAAACCCGCAAACTCAGCAATGTTGTGAGACAAATCGGGCAAAACATTGTAGTGAAACGTCTCCGGTTTCTGGTTCTGCGTCTGATTCTGCGTCAAATTCTGGAGTAAAGCTGCATTCTGGTTCATCATTGCAGCCATTGATATAATAAGCAGCGAGACATCTGGTGGTCCTCCTATTGCACCTATATCCACATTCTGCGGAACATGAGGCCCAAAATTTGGTTGATTATTTAGTGGATCTCCATTTGGCTGTCCCCCAAGGTTCGGTATTTGATTCGGTGCATTTATTTGGTTGTTGAGATGTAATCCGCCTCCTAGTCCTTCTCCAATCCTATAGTTCGGTAGATTTGGATTCGGCCATCCACGAAACTCAGGTGAGGGGGGGAGAAGTCCCCCTCCTGCTCCCTGCTGATCCATCCTCGTTCTTCACGAATTTTCTATTTTACCGACAGTTGTCGAACACTTTCCCTTAAACCCGACTTACTTCACTTGCAGATAATCTACGTATAATTTATATTGTCAGTCGACGAAACCTCACAATTAAAACCAATTTTGTTTGTGAATAATCGCACACGCGCACTTATCAACTCAAATAAGAAAAATTCCAAGCGATGTTTCGTATCCAATAAGAGAACTGCTTTTCAAGATAACGACGTAACACGTCTTTGTTCTTGCCTGCATATATCACGCGCGAACACGACTTTCCGCCATTTTGTTTTATAAAGTCGGTTTTCTTCAAAATACTTTTCCACGTTTTCCTTTAACTTCTTTCAATTATATAGGATTTCCGATGAACTCTGTTAGAACTGGGTATCTCTAAAGAAAATAATAATTTCGCAGGCGAGATCACTATTTTTGGGATAGCGTCCGGCATCCCACTTCTGAAATCTGTTATAGTCTATTTTCCAGAAGGGTAGTTGAATGATTTCTCCGGTCAAGTATTTAGTTTTTCGTTTCAATAATAAAGTTTATTTAAAGGTATTCTGTGACTTTACACAAGTTCAGAGCTATGAACTAATGTACAGAATATAAGTTTGACCATGCGGCTGACCAGCTACGAAATGAATAACTCTCGATGGGACTTATCGCGACGCATCGCACGAACAAAGCACTTGTTTAGATCGAAATCGCGTAACCACCGCTACTGACCGGAAACTTATTTCCTCGGCGGGCATACGGCGACATACGCCAACAAAGACGATAAACCGATTGATCGCGAACGATCTCCAAAATCCAAATCTTTTGGCGTCTCGACGACAACTGAACTCAGCCTCCCCACGCGCGCCCTCTAACCCTCTTTCCCGAATTCTCTACAGGATGACAACGTAATACAACTAAAGTCTTGCTCTAAATAATATTGTGAAAATGATGACTCTTACACATTCAATTCATTGTCAGTAACTTATCCTTTTTACAAATGACACCCCTTATCTACACCGTACATAAGGCCTCCAGGCAGCTTGGGACCGTAGCAATTACGGTGCACCCTGACCGGCCCTGCCGAAGTTCATTTTTTTTTGCAGCCCATTCTTTTCTTAATGGAAATTAAAGATTAATTGAGTTCATTTTGGAAAACTATTCTCAATAGTCTCAAAAGTGTCTCATAAAAATGTCAAGTTACACAAGCATATCCAAGGCTCGCAAGGAATCTCAAAATATTGCAATTTTATGCTATTTTTGATATGCTTGAAACTGTTGTATAATATTTATGAGATATAAAAATGTGATACATGCAATATTATATAATAGTATATATAATATAATATATATATAATATAATATATATAATATATATATATAATATATAATATATATATAATAGGATTGAAGTGATCAAAATAAATGTTTTTGAAAATAAAAAAATACGCATACATTTTTTTGCCTGTGAGAACGATTTGGTGAACATACAATTTTTTTAATGTGATTTTTTGGGCCACCCTAATCTTTATATCTTATCTTTCGGAGGGCTCTAAATTGGAAGGTAGAGTTAATAATCAAAAATATAAAAAATGATCAATTACTACATTTTTAATACTTCAAAGATTTATATTCAAAATGATTTAATTTAAAATAAGTTAAGATAAATTTATTAAATTCTACAATGCTTTTAGTTCAAAATTGTGTAATTAGAAGCGCTTTCAATTCAATATTAATTATTTTTAAATGTCCTTGAATTTCTGAACGTATTCGAACGCTCAAAGCTCCAAAAATATTAATTTTAAACACATTAAAATTGAAATTCCTCAACTATTTGGGCTTTAAATTTCAGGCTGCATCATTAAAATAGGAAATTAATAATTTTTTAATCATTCAATTTCAAATTAAGTGATTTGAAACGTCATAGACTTAAACATGTTAAACTATTAAGGCTTGTAATTAAAGAAAAATTTTTCAAACTTTGAATAGAATTGTCTAATTAAGACTGACCAAACAAGTGTATAAAGGCAAAGTAAATGGCAGAATGCCTAGAGGTAGACCTTCGAGAGAATGGTTAGAATCTGTGAATGAGACATTAATCCGAAGAGACGTAAGAAGCCATAGAAACACGAGAGCTTTTATGAGAAGATGCATGGACGTGAGGAAGCTAGAGTAGTATGCCAGGACATAAAAGTGTAGCTACAAATAGTTTGTGAACAGAGATCAGACATCAGCAACCTGGGTCGGAGCAGTTTTGCGGAACGAACGTGCCATTTAAATAAATAACTCGAAAATTCTAGATCAATCTAAAATATCTTTACCTTACACCTATACAGGGTGTCCCAGACTCAAAAGTCCGGACTTATATAGCTGTATAAAAATAGAAAAAAGTAACAGGAAAATTCCTTTTCCAAAAATCAGTTGAAGTTTTAGTTTTTGAGTTATAAAATATTTAAGCTGGACCAATCAGGAGTGCCGTATAAACAGTCGTGTGTGCGTGAACGGGAATCCAACGTAGTGTTCTCCCGTCTCTAACCCCACTTCTACGCTTGTTTCGATAATACTGTGTTGGAATCGTGCTCACGCACACGCGACTGCTTATATGGCGCTCCTGAGTGGTCTAGCTTAAATATTTTATAACTCAAAAACTAAAACTTCAAGTGATTTTTGGAAAAGGAATTTTCAATTTATATTTTTTATTTTTATACAGCTATATAAGTCCGGACACTTAAGTCTGGGACACCCTGTATTGCTATCTACCCTATACCTATATAGCCATCCACACACAATTACGTTCCAACCAAGCTATTCCGCCTACCCCGAAAGGGAACTTACTTGATGGTACAATAATAAAGCTTCAATAAGAAATTCCTTAATTTTTAATGTTCTATTCACCTATTTAAAACAACATCCCCCAAATATACGAGTACTAAAACAAACTTACCGGAGAATTCCTTTATTTAACTATGATTGTGACGAAGTTCACAATCATTTATTACAGACTAAGAAATCTTTTAGATCTAATTACATATGAATTTTCGAGTGCCAGTCGCGAGATTAGATAAATCGATACATCGATAGGTCGATTAGGTCTGATTGGCGCCGCAGCGCTGCGCTTAGACGGTCGAGGCATTCGCTCGCGGCGAGCGCGAGCTGAAAGGTAGGACCGATCCAGCCAGCGCCCAGCAAGGGTGACGCTACGCTTTAGTAGAGATTTTTGATTTTAGGAGAAGTGACTAGAGCTTTGCGATGTGTGAATCTGTACTCGCGAGCTACAAATTTTGTGAAGTGCTTGTTAAAATAGAATAAATTGCTGTTGTGGGTGAAATCACGGGGAAAAAACTCGCCTGATAATTTTTACGCAAATTTATAAATTATAAAAAAGAGCCAACTTCGATTTAGGGGAAAGAAGCCTCAAAGAATTAGAGACGCATATATCGAACATATATCTCATCTGCTCTTAAAGTTACTCAACAGCGTGAACGTAAGCCTTCTCAATTAAATGTAATCTAGTTCTTTCTATCATCCCTAATCTGCTACTAGTTTTCTCTCTTCTTTTTACTCTCCACTCTCGGTCCTCTATCAAGAGGATCCGGGATCCTTAACTATCCTCCTACCTCTCGGTTTTCTGCCCAGAGGATCTGGGACCCTAATTAAGCCAATTTTATGCATGCTTCCTAGGTCATCTATCAAGAGGATCTAGGATCCTCAATTATCCTAATACCTCTCGGGTCTCTACCTAGAGAATCTGGAGCCATAATTTAGTCAATTTCCAGGTAATCCCTTGGCCCTCTATCAATGGGATTTGGGAACCTAAGTTAGACAATTTCCACAAACTCTTACGGTCCTCTGTTAAGATGATCTGGGATCCTTAATTATCATATGCCTCTCGGTTCTCTGCTTAGAGGATCTATGACCCGAATTTAGATCATTTTCACGTACTCTTTCGGTCCTCTGTCAAGAAGATCTGTGGTCTTTAATTATCCTCCTGCCTCTTGGTATTCTACATAGATGATCCTGGATTCCCATTTATACCTAACTTCGAAAGATCGTTCGGTCTGCTACCAAGGGGATCTTGCATCCTACTTACCCTAATACCTCTCGGTCCGCTCGAAAGGATCAGCGATCTGCACTTTTTCCCCAACCATCATGATAGAAAATATGACTCCCATAGGAGTCCTTTTTACCCAAGCCCCCTTCTAGGACTATACTGAGGGGATTTCCCAGCCCGCAGACAGGAAGGGAAAAATCATGAACAATGGACCAACCGTTGTGAGTACTGCGGTTGAAGCCTCTGGACATAAGACTCGGAAGGACCAGCGAGCAATCCTCTCGAGGCTTCCTTCGAAAAGTGCGGATTAATCGCGGAAGCGGCTTCATGAACTCTAGGTGAGTCTACCTCCCCTCAGACGGATCCCAGCGAGGAAAAGAGGTCGACGTCTCGCCCTCCCTCAATTCGCCCGAGGGCATGCCGGACGCCCAAAAGTCTAATGTCCGCCATCATTATTATGTACACTGTTTTGAACTTACCATTCCTAATTTTGTAACCCCCTAAGGAAAGTTTCCTCTTCAATATATATAAACTTACAACAATCCGACTGTCCCGAAGAATAAGTCACTAACAAAGTTTTACGTATACAGAGGGTATCAACTATATTTCAATTCGCTAGAGTGTCGTATCTCTATGTATTTTTAAATGGAGATACGACACGCTAGCGAAGCATAATATAGCTGATAAGCTCTGTTATCGGAAAAATTGGTTGGTGACTTATTCTTCGGGACAGTCGAATCACTGGCGACCAGTCTGGGCCCTTTTATGAAATGGTGAATATTGTATATATATATCGGATATTGATTTTTATATCCACGCGCGGATCCACGGCCCGATTGGCGGTACAAGATTCTTCGAAATGTCTCAAGTCTGCACAAGTGTGCATCTCGTGAACATAAGTACTAAGTAGGTATACTGCTTGCATACAATCTAGCTTCGGCTTTGACTCGGCTGCTACCCTGACAATTGCCGAACGAAACTGACGTAAAATAGCGAGGCCAAGGTCTGAATTCGAATATGTTTTTAACTGTCAAGTGTTTAAACTAAAAATCCATTCATCCATTTTCTCTCTTTGTGCTACAATTATTATTCACAACTACTTGACGTTAATACCGGATTATTCAAATCTGCAAATGTCTGAAGGTATTATGTAAGGTTATGCTTACTTTTGGCCGATGAATTTTGTACGATGGAAAAACCATTGCATTGTTATAGGCCATTGAGGAGAGACGCGAATACCAATTAAACTATATTTATTAACAGTTATAAACCAATAAACCATACAAAAGGGAGACGCGCTCAGATCAACTCGCTCATGGCCATGCTCTCGCTAGACTGACTCCGTACACAACAGTCCTACCAGTCCGGCCACCGCGACTAGGGCCCTACGCCTAGGGACCTTCAGAGAGATTCTATTAGCGCTAAGATTCAGCCATCCTATTCGAAAGCTTGCCCTCGAGCTTTATGTATGATGTAAACAACGCTTTAACAATATCAATCTAAAGCAACAATATCGCCTCTCACTTAATTTTACATGGTATCAGCCCAATAGCGCGCTGGTTTTCGAATTGTTCTCTTCGGTTTAGCATTAAATCTGCTGAGTGCTTCTTCTCCGAATTCTTCGTCTTCTACTTTATCCTCTTGCTTGTCGTTTTCTTCTAATTCCTGTCCTGATTCTTCTGAATTCTGACTTTTTTCAAGGTTTGGTTCTACCCTGTAGGTATTTCCGGGTAAAACTCCATTCACCGCTAAGGGTCCTCTTAATCTTTTTTGCAACTTTGTTGACTCTCCGGTTTGTTCCGGAACATTTCGCAAAACCACTATATGCCCTTTCTCAAAAGAGACATTTTTATTGTAGTGCTCGTCATACCTGGCTTTATATTTCGTCTGTTCCTTAATAATCCGCTCTCGTGTTATCTGTTCGAGATTCTCTGGACGAGTGTAACGCTCGTCGTTGTCGATCGTGAGCATCCTACATTCTCCTTCCTCATGCCGATTATTGAATCTGTACAATAATTCAAAGCGGCTACTTCCTGTAGTCTTTTTTACAGACCCATTTAAAGCGTCGTTTATTCGCTCTACCTGACCATTTGCTGCTGGATCAAGAGGAGAGTTCAGGGTGTGCTGAATACCATGCTCCTCACAAAATTTCCAGAACTTAACAGCGGTGAAGCCGGTACCTCGGTCTGATACAATCCTTCCTGGTGATCCAAAATCTAGAACGAGATCCTCCATCACTCGGACAACTGACTCTGCTTTAGTGTCATGAACTGCTTTTAACACTAACATTTTTGTAAGATTGTCGATTAGAACTAGAATGTATCGATTCTTACGTGTCCTTGTAACGAACGGACCTTCGTGATCTATGTGAATTTTCGCAAATGGACAGTTACCGGGTTCGATTGGGTGTAATTGTCGGTGACAACCTTAAAACGCAAACAGATCAAAAATATTCGTAATCTAACTACCACCCAAACAACCGCCAAAAGTTTAAGCTTGCTCCAGTGATAATTCTTCTCTACTTCGCTCGTTCGACGACTAATCGCGTATACTGGGTAAAGTTTCGAGTCGGTATTCTTTTGGAGCATAAGTGCCGCTAATCCTTTAGCACTCGCATCGTTGTGAAGTTCCGTTTCTGCTTTAAGATTATAGATCTTTAAAACTGGTATACTCTTTAGTATCACACATAAAGCTTGAAACGCTTCTCTCGCTCTTTCGTTCCAAACATAGAGTATATTTGGTGTTAGTAATAAATGCAACGGTCTGAAATTGAAGCGAATCTCGGAACGAAACGCCTGAAAAATCCGGCCAAACCTAAAAAACTTATTAAATCATGTACCTTTTTTGGCGCTGTGAAATTCGCTATGGCTCTAATTTTATTTGCACCTGGTTCGATTCCGTCTTTCGATATAATAAATCCCAGATAACTTATTCTTCCTTGTAAAAAAATCTATTCTCTAAATTGAGCGTTAATTTGGCTTTTTCTAACGCTTCTAAAATTTAAATTAATTTAGGCTTTAAATCGGCCTAAGATTTCCCGGCTATTAGAATATCGTCTAAATAAAAAAGTACAAGTTGGTCAACGCAATGGCCATAGAAATTTCTGCATCACCTTCGAAAAATAAAAAGGTGCATTGGTTGAACCAAGACACATACGAGCAAATTCGCCGGTATCCTTAGGGGTAAGAAACGCTGTCTTTGGCCGCGCATTCGCTGACAATGGGATTTGCCAATAACCTTTCACCATGTCTAGCGTGATAAACAATACGCTAGTAGCTATTACTGATAAATAATCATCGAGATCGGGTAATGGATAATGTACGCGTCGGTCTGATTGTTTAGTTTTCTAAAATCTACCACAAAGCGGTGATCACCATTTTTTTTCTTAATCAAGAAAGCTGAACTTGGATATGGCGAATTCTTGTCGGTCGCTAAGCCAATTTCTTTTAATTCTTCAACTATTTTTTTTATTTTTTCACGGTTAGTATTATTTGCTGGAATATATTTTCTACTTACAGGTTTGCGGTTGTCCTCTTGAGTAATGTCCATTTTTAATACATTCGTGCGTCCTAACCCATACAACAACGTCGGTCTTACTTTTCTAAAACTATTAAGAACTCTTATCAAGTCCTCTATGGTTTCTCCCGACTGGGCCTCCCTAATATTTAATTCCGCTCATTGCACTGGTCTTCCTAATGCTGAATCCGCTGGAACAAGTGGCAGCAGATTTCTCCACGCAGCGTGGTCTTTGGTTTTGAGATATGGTTAACTCTCAGACCCCAATTAAGCACTGGGAACGTACACTCCTTAGAATAAGTGATCACGTTCATAAAGTTAATTGAATGAAACGGTAACACTATGTTTGCTGGTTATTTCGATTTTCTCATCGGTGAACGATCGACCCACAATTACGTCCTTTAACACTGACGCCTTCATTCTAATCCAATTCAGTGCTCCGCCCCTTAAATGTGCTCGAGCAGTTTCTAGAACAAAACTCGCCGGCCAACGATGCAACAGGATCATTCGATTAAGATTAATCATCCACTCTTTTGCTGCGACGCTGTCCTTTTCGCCATCAAATGTTTCAATTCCCTTGCTCAAGTCGGGCATAATGTTAAAAGAGTCTGGTAACGGGTTTGCTACATTACTCAACGATGCTTGATTATTTCCTAATTTATCGAGCAAATAAAACCATCAGTTCGTCCTTTCTACAGCTTTCATCCATCATCTTAGTGAACATCCGTTCCAAGAAAGACAATTCGCTACCTCTGACGTCCTGATGTCTTCGGTCTAATGCTTCAAAATTATTATGTAGATTGTTGAGATTACCCGGCTGTGGAAATCCCGGAACAGGTTTTTCTATTATATAGAATTCTTTATACTAGAATCTCGGAGGTGGTGAGCCGTATGCACCATTTGAAGCTGTCTCCTTTTGCTGAGCGAACAATGGATTTTGTATTTCTCGATTAAGGTTTTCTCGACGTTGATTTTTACGTTCTCGTACGTTCTCGTATTTCATTATTGCAAGCTTCGCGATCTTGAGATTCACGTTCACAAGTTTCGCGTTTTTGAGCTTCACGTCCCCGGACTTACGTTCGCGATCTCGACTGTCTATATTTTCAATAACGGTTCGATTTCCGTCGTTCGTAATGTTTAGGTTATCTGCTATCAAAGTATTTAAAAAGTACTGTTAGAAGCGTAGAAATCCGAAACATTCTGAGCATGTGACGATTTCGGAACCGATTGGAGATTCTTCGAAAACTGTTGGAATTCGTCGACCGATGTTCCCGGTGTTTTGACTCACGCCATCTTGTTTCGAAAAAAAACTCACGATAAAAATGTTGACACGCGTATTCACTGAATACGAAAAGCGGGGAGGGTGAAGGAAAAGACTCTGAATGATTCTCAAACAAATGTAACGAATGGCATCGCTACACGACACTCCCTTTTTATGCGTCGTATCGTAAATGGTCGCTCTATTTCCGCTCAACACGAGATTTTATTCGCGTTGATCCCACTTCTGAAGTGTTATAGGCCATTAAAGAGAGAAACGAATACCAATTAAACTGTATTCATGAATAGTTATGAACCAATAAACCGTACAAAAGGGAGAAGCGCTCGGATCAACTCGCTCATGGCCATGCTATAGCTAGATTGACTCAGTACCCAACAGTCCTACCACAACGCAGAAACCGCGGCTAGGGCCCTACGCCTAGGGACCTTTAGAGAGATTCTATTGGCGCTAACAGGATTATCATCATCATCGTCGAAATATTTGATTTTCAAGAATAAGAAATTAAACTGCATATTTCAATTGATGAAAAGTCCAGAACTGCACAATTTCAAATTCAGGTTGGTCACTGGCCGGGAAATAGCGTCGAATTTTTTTGAAAACCAGGAATTGTTCAGATTATTTTTTACTTTTTCAATGAATTTTTCGTCTTTCTTTGTGGAAAATAAAACTATTTTGTTAAAAAGTCATATTTTTGGTCGAAAATTCAACTGTTTAGTCGAACATTCCTAGTTTTGGACAAAAAATTCGTTCTTTTGGATTAAGAATTCATCTATTGATAGAAGATTCATATTCTTTGGTTGAAAATTCATGCTTTATGGTTGAGATTTAATTTTTTTTAATTGAAAAGTCTACTAATATATTTTGGGTTCAGAATTAATCTCTTTTTGGTAGTGCTGATCCTAATTTCGACGGCAGAGGGTTTCATTTTCTGAAATAGCATCCTTTCTTGACAAAATTCCGCAGTAATCTGTCAAACAAAATTTAAATATGTATTTAATATATAATGTACCTTTACACAAATGTCTTCCCTTCCCCGTACGACAGTAACCTCTACCGGAGGATACCCCGTCGCATCCGTGCCGTGATGTTCCATAACTGCCCTCATACTGTTTTTGAAAAGCTCGAACAGCATATGATGCAAATGGCTTGGTACGTAAACTATTCTTATTTCATTTCCACCTTCTAGATCTGTGAAAAGGAAAACTATGAAGACAACATTCATGACCCATATGTTATTTTTAAATCAAATTTCTAGAATCGTACATAATTATCTAAAACACGAAAAATCGTGAATAATATTCCCTTATTAGAAAAGAAAAATAGATGAGATATCGTGTAAATTTTACGACCAATATAGATGTGTTTATGTGCATTTTATTACTTACAATTGTAAATTAGAAATCAACACTTTAAAACGTACCATTATGCTGCCTAACTATCAACTCCGGACTAGCCAGATAGTATCTATCGCATAAAAATCGTGCGTTCTCGTAAGCATCTTTTACAACACCAATAACGTCGCATAATGGATCTATGCAACCCACGTGTCTGTTGTGGCCGTTTAGTTCTCCCCCAAAAAGTAACGCTGAAAGAAAAATGAAAAGTCAATCGTAGATATAATTAAAAAATAAGTCAATCTTATTCTCATGTCTATGAAATTCGAGACATCATTTTTTTAATTTTATAACATTTGGAAGGTGTCAAATAATATCAGCAGAAATTACAAAACCAAAATCGTTCAGCAGAGACAAAAAACACTCTCAAATATCAGATTATGAATTTAAAAGAAAAACAAAAAGCTACTCCCGAGATTTTGAGTAGCTGGGTTAAACTATGAAAAGATTGATTCGAAAAAGTGACTCAGAACCGAGATACACTGTATCGGATTTAGGTTTTGGTCAAAACTACCTACCAACTATGTAAATTTGGTACGCTTGTCGTTTTATAGCTCCGGACTACTGAAATAATTTTTTATGAACATGTAATCCTAAAGAATATTAATTATTGCATTCCTTAAAATATATAAATTATGACTTTAGTTGATTACAATACTTTCTTTGAAAGAATTTGACACCGTTTTCAATTTTTCTACTTTTGAAGCTCTGGACTAATGAAATATATTTTTTTCTCGTGCATGCATAAAAATGTCACCTTTCTATGCGTATTTTCATATCGAAAATTCTATTACTTTCTTTCCTAGAGACCGTGCAGGACAAACGAAAGATATATGAATTATAGGTCTGTCAACGAGAAACCAAAATAAGACCAACATATAATTAAATCCGATTAGGCAGTTTTTTTTATGCCTTCTATATGGTAGGCTAAACCACACAACAAATACCAATAACTGCATCCCTTGAGCTTTTTTTATAATGCTCATATTTTTTCAGGTTTTCTTGTTTTTATGAAAAGTATGACTTTTTTTAGGGAAAAATAGTTAAGCAGAAACATAAGAATCTTATCCTGTACAAAAAAGATTGTTTTTACTCTTGTGTATAGTTACCCAAAAAAAAAATAGTTGAACAAAAAAAAAAGAGAGAGGAAAAAGATCGACTTTTACACCAATATTCTTTACTGATTTAATACTAAGCTGATATAACTTATCACAGATTTCTTTGTATGAGGTCGTAAGCAATCTGGAGAAATGCTTATAGGAAAAGTTTAGGTTCACTGGTATCAAGAGAAGTATTTGTATATTGAAATATATTGTCGGACAATAATATATTTTG
>CAKNWT010057817.1:0-12162 GCA_932066315.1 Andricus coriarius | reverse complement strand
TCTTTGTTTAAGATTCATATTTTGAGGTTGAAAAGTCAACTGAAATCTTTTTCGAATGAAAATTCCATTTTTTTGTTGAAAATTTGTCTTCTTAATTTAAAAATTCATCGGTTTTAGTAGAAATTTTAATTTTCTTGGATAAAAATGCAACTATTTGGTTGAAAATTCAACAATTTTGTTAAAAGGTAATCCTTTTTGGTTGAAAATTCATTGTTTTCTTGAAAATTCAACTATTTTCGTACAAATTTACTTTTTGTTTAAGATTCATATTTTGACGTTGAAAAGTGAACTGAAATCTTTTTTGGATGAAAATTCCATTTTTTTGTTGAAAATTTGTCGTTTTGATTTAAAAATTCAGCTGTTTTAGCAGAAAATTCAATTTTCTTGGATGAAAAATAAAATATTTGATTGAAAATTCAACAGTTTTATTAAAAGTTAATCCCTTTTGGTTGAAAATTCACTTTTTTATTGAAAATTCCACTATTTTCGTAAAAATTTACTTTTTCATTAAAATTCATATTTTGACGTTGAAAACTCAAGTGAAATCTTTTTTGGATAAAATTTCCATTCTGTTGTTAAAAATTTGTCTTTTTGATTTAAAAATTCATCTGGTTTAGTAGAAATTTCATCTTTCTTTAATAAAAATGCAACGATTAGTTTGAAAATTTAACAATTTTGTGAAAAAGTCATCCTTTTTGGTGGGAAATTCTACTGCTTTGTTGAAAATTCGACTATTTCGTAGAAAATTTACTTTTTGTTTAAAATTCGTATTTTTGTGTTGAAAAGTCGAGTGAAATCTTTTTCGGATGAAAATCAAACGTTTTTTTTAAACAATCTTTTTGATTCAAAAATTCATCTGTTTTAGTGGAAATTTCATCTTTCTTGGATAAAAATGCAACTGTTTGGTTGAAAATTAATCTTCTTTGTTTAAGGAGACAATTATTTTGTTTAAAAACTTTGAATGAATCACTTTGTTGAAGAATCATTTTTTTTTAGATTTATATTTTTAGTTGAAAATTTATCTCTTTGTTAGAAAGTTGAACTATTTTGTTGAAAATGATAGATCTTTTTAACAACTCCTCATACTACACAATGCGGGCTTTTTTTAATTTCCAACTTTTTGTTAACACTTTGTTTTTCGGGAGGTAATAATCAATTAAAGTTACGAAGAATAATGGTTTAAATAATATTAGATTATTTGTTTATAACTATCTTCTATTACAGTAATGCTAGAAAGTTGCCACTTTTTCTGATATTTTCAACTTTTCTTTGATTTTTTTGGTTGTGGGTAAATAATAAATAAACATTAAAGAAAATTAAACTGTTAAAAAGCCTCTTTCTTTTGTATATATACATATTTTTTCGGAAATATAAATTTTAAAATTATAAATTTACCTATTATTTTTCCACACTAGAATTTTCAGCAATTAATCGTTTGGTAGAGACCTTTTCAGTTTCTTTATACATATATGTATATTATCATCAATGACTTGTTTTTTGTAGGGAACGGGAGAGGGGGGAAGCTGATAGTAAAAAGTATGCTGTTCAAAATTTGTGTTTTAGGTTCTGCAATAAACCTTGTTTTGCAATTAAAAACAAAAATTTTACAGGTTATTTACTCAGTATTTATCCATAAAATTCGCTCTGCACGAGCTATTAAAATGGTTGGTATCACGGAGAATTCCGTAACCGTAGGCAGTGTGTAGCTAAAAATCCAAAAAACATGGTAAAGTTCCCAAAAAATACCGCAACTTTCTAGCATTATTTCAAGATGATATTTTTATGATTAATTATAAATTGTTTAAACAGCTAATTTTGTTAAATTTAATTATTAATTACCTGACTTTAAGTGAAAAGTTGACAAAAAGTTTGAAATTTAAAATAAATCGCCATTTTATAGAATTACTCCAAGCGAAGATAGTTTTAATTAATAATAAATTCTTTCAACAATTATTTTTTTAATACTGGTTACTTAAAGCCCCAGTTGAACGGAAAATTAGATGAAAAGCTGGAAATTTCAGAAAAAAACATCAATTTTTTAGGATGATTCAAAGAAAGTAATGTTAAATTGTTTAAAAAATTATTTTTGTTAACTTCAATTCATTATTTTCTGGCCTTATTCGATAAATTGAAAATTTTATAACAATCCGCGAATTTCTACCTGAATTCAAAGATAAAATTGCCGAAGGGGAAACCAGCCTTTCAACCATTTACTTCCTATTTTTAAATTTAAACATGTGTTTTGGAGATGGCGATGCAAATTTTTGCCGCTGACATTATTATTTTTCAAGAAATTAAATTGCTTTCACTGATTAATTCCCTTAATTTTCATCGAAAATATATTTTAAGAATTTTCATAAGAAGTGCCATTCGGTACAAGACGAATAAATTGTTAACAAGTTAAGCTTGGGTATTAAACTAATTCTTTTCTTTTAGGTTGCCAGCACGAACAAGTAAGTGCTGCAAAGCAAACAACTTTGAAATAAGTAAGGGTATCATGCCTTTTATAAACAGAACAAAATAAAATTATACGTCGTTTTTTTCTATGATAGTTGGTAGCAAAGGTTATTCCACACAAAAAGTATTTATTGATTTGTGTTCTATCACTAATTTTGAAGAGGTGTGTTTAAGGAAAACTCGATATGTATGATATTGACTATTCTTTTAAAAATTTACAAAGACGTCTTTTTTTTCTTATAGGAAATACGTGTTAAACTTCATGGGGTTTGCGGAACCTCCATGAAATTTGAACCAGTTCCAAACATGTGCAAAATACTTTAGAAAATATTGTTTGAAGAGCAATTTGTCTGAATTCAATGCGAACCGGTTAAAATCTGTCGTGTTTTATTTAGAACCCCTTGAAACAAGCCCTCAATAGATTCAGACAAGTTGATTCATTAAAATCCTGTTTCGTCATTTTCCCACTGGTTCACAGAGTTCCAGCTGTTACGCAGAAATTTAAAACATCCACAGGAAGAAGCTCCTATTAAGTTATAAACTAAAAGAGTCCGCATTGCAATTAAGAAATAAAAAAAAGCCAAAGAAAAATCTAAATTCCACGATTCGTGATTATGAATACCTCCATCATGCCTCAGGTAGCGCAGATAGTCGCTCGGATAAATAAAGCAAGTCGCCTCCTGGCACTACGGGCAGGATGAAGATGGCTTTGCTCGCATGCAGTTGCCGGAGACTGAAAACAAAATCTCGGGCTGAGGTAAAAACATGCGATAAAATGTTGACCCGGGGAGATAGAAGCTTGAAACGAGTCTCTTAAGGTAACGAGTCGACCTCTGCGCAACCAACCATCCAACTCGTGTTTTTCGCGCCAAGGCTCCACACTAATTCTTGTCTTCTTGTTTCTTTCGCAAAATCTAAGTGCGAAGGTACGGGTGAGCTAAAAACGACCCAGTTCCTGACAGCGTTGCTTAATGGAGAAACCCTGTTCATAGGGTCATTTTGGAAGGAATGTTGGATGCTTGCATTTTTAGAAGCTCACTAATTAAGGGGTGCTAGAACGAGTTCTTAAGTAATGAGGTGTTTTTTATTACCTGGTTCATGAATCGTCCGAATCAGTTTATAAGTTCTTGAAGTAGTGTATGATCTTTTCTGAACAAGTTTGGCACAAGATCTACTTATTTGCGGATCAGACGTAAGCGCCCTAGATGCTGTGATAAGATCAAGGAAGTTTAATACGAGACTTGAGTGTATTCCGAACTAATCTAAACCAGCTTTGAACTTGTTGAAATGTTTTGTAATCTTCGATGGACAAATTTGGCAGAAGATATATTCATTCGTGGATCAGTCAGAAATTCCCAGCATCTTTGGAAAACTTTAGGGAAGTTTGGTAGCAGGCTGGATCATTTTCAGAACTAATTCGAGCCACTTTAAAACCTGTTCAAATACTTTGTAATTTTTGCTGGAGAAATGTGGAAGAAGATATATTAATTTGTGGAGCAGTCAGAAATTTTGAGCATCCTTGGACCACTTTAGGAAAGTTTGGTAGCAGACTGAATGGTGTTCAGAACTAATTAAAACCAGTTTAGAACTTGTTGAAATATTGAATTTTCATCGCCGCACAAATTTGTAAAAAACACATTATTATTTGTGGGTCCGTCAGAAATTTGCAGCGTTTTTGAAAAACTTTAGGGAAGTTTGGCAATAGACAGGAAGGTATGCAGAACTAATTAAAACCAGTTTAGAGCATATTCAAGTATTGTGTTTTATTTGTCGGGAAAAATATGAAAGAATATTTTTGCATTTGCGGTTTAGTCAGAAATTTGGAGAATCTTTGAAAAACGTTATGAAAGTTTCGTAACAGACTGGAAGGGGTTCAAAACCAATTGAAACCAGTTTAAAACTTGTTGAAATATTGAATTTTTTTCGCTGGACAAATTTGGAAGAAGATATATTCATATGTGGATCATTCAGAACTTTGAAGCATCTTCGGATAACTTAAGGAAAGTTTGGTAACAGACTAAAAGGTGTGCATGATTAATTCCAACCAGTTTAGAACTTCTTGAAACATTGCATTTTTTGCTGGACAAATTCAGAAGAAGATATATTCATTTGTGGTTCACTCAGACATTGGGAGCATCTGTGAATAACTTTAGGAAAGTTTGGTAATAGACTAAAAGGTGTTCAGAACTAATTCAAAGCAGTTTAGAACTCATTGAAATATGGAATTTTCTTTGCCGGACAAATTTGTAAAAAAGACATATTCATTTGTGGATAAATCAGAAATCCGGAGAATTTTTGGATAACTTTGCGGAAGTTTGCTAACAGACTAAAAGGTGTTCAGAACAAATTCAAAGCACTTTACTTCTTCTTAAAATATTGAATTTTCTTCCTCAGACAGATCTGGTAAAAAGACATTATCATTTGTGAGTGAGTCAGAAATTGGCAGCATCTTCGAAAAACTTTAGGGAAGTTTGGTAGCAGGCTGGATTGTGTTCAGAACTAATTCGCACCCGTTCTCAACCTGTTGAAATACTTTTTAATTTTTTCTGGAGCAATGTGGAAGAAGATATATTCATTTGTGGACCAGTCAGATATTTTGAGCATCTTCTGACAACTTTACGAAAGTTTGGTAACAGACTGAAAGGTATTCAGAAGTACTTCAAACCAGTTTAGAACATGTTGAAGTATTGTGTTTTTTTGTCCGGACGAATATGAGACAATATAAATTGTCATTTGCGTTTCAGTCTGAAATTTAGTGCATCTTTTGAAAACTTTATGAAAGTTTTGTAACAGAATGGAAGGGGTTCAAAACAATTCAAATCAGTTTAAAACTTGTTGAAATGTTGAATTTTCTTCGCCGGACTTTGGAAGAAGATATACATTCATTTTTGGATCATTTAGAAATGTTAAGCATCTTTGGATAACTTGAGGAAAGTTTGGTAACAGCTTAAAATGTGTTGAGAACCAATTCAAAACAGTTTAGAGCTTGTTGAAGTATTAAATATGCTTCTCCTAACAAATTTGAAAAAAAAAAAAACATATTCATTTGCGGATCGCTCAAAAATTCGTAGAATCGTTGGAAAACTTTAGGAAAGTTTGGTAATAGACTGAAAGGTGTTCAGAACTAATTGAAACCACCTTAGAACTTCTTGATGTATTGTATTTTGTTTGTCCGGAAAAATATGAAACAATATACTTTCATTTGCGGTTCAGTCAGAAATTTGGAGCATCTTTGGCAAACTTTAGCAATGTTTTGTAACGGCCTGGAAGAGGTTCAAACCCAATTCAAACCAGTTTAAAACTTGTTGAAATATTAAATTTTCTTCGCCGGACAAATTTGGAAGAAGATATATTCATTTGTGGACCAGTCAGAAATTTTGAGAACCTATGAAGAACTTTATGAAAGTTTTTTAAGAGATTGAAAGGTGTTCAGAACTAATTCAAACCAGTTTAGAACATGCTAAAGTATTATGTTTTTTTGTCCGGAAAAATATAAGAGAATATATTCTTATTTGCGGTTCAGTCAGAAATTTGGAGCATCTTTGGAAAACTTTTTGAAAGTTTTGTACCAGACTGGAAGGGGTTCAAAACCAATTCAAAACCAGTTCAAAACTTCTTGAAATATTAAATTTGCTTCGTCTGACAAATTTGGAAAAAACACATATTCATTTGCGGATCACTTCGAAATTCGGAGAATCGTTGGGTAACTTTAGGAAAGTTTGGTAACAAAATAAAAGGGGTTCAGATTTAATTCCAACCAGTTTAGAACTTGTGGAAATATTAAATTTGCTTCGCACGACAAAAATGGAAAAAAGACATATTCGTTTGTGGATCACTCAGAAATTCGGAGAATCGTTGGACAACTTTAGGAAAGTTTGGTAATAGACTGAAAGGTGTTCAGAACTAATTGAAACCAGTTTAGAACTTGTTGAAATATTGAATTTTTTTGCTGGACAAATTTGGAAGAAGATCTATTCATTTGTAGATTCGTCAGAAATTCGCAGCATCTTTGGAAAACTTTAGGGAAGTTTGGTAGCAGGCTGGATCGTGTTCAGAACTAATTCGAACCAGTTTAAAACCTGTTGAAATACTTTGTAATTTTTTTTTGAAGAAATTTGGAAGAAGATATATTCATTTGTGGATCATTCAGAAATTTTGAGCATCTTTAGACAACTTCAGGAAAGCTTCGTAGCAGACTGAAAGGTATTTAGAACTATTCCAAACCATCTTCAAGCATTGTGAAGTATTGTGTTTTTTTCCGGAAAAATATAAGATAATATATTTCCATTTGCGGTTCAGTTAGAAATTTGGAGCATCTTTGGAAAACTTTATGAAAGTTTTGTAACAGACTGAAAGAGGTTCATAACCAATTCAAACCAGTTTAAAACTTGTTGAAATATGGAATTTTCTTCGCCGGACAAATGGGGAAGAAGATATGTTCATTTGTGGATCATTCAGAAATTTGGAGCATCTTTGGATAACTTAAGGAAAGTTTGGTAACACACTAAAAGGTGTTCACAACTAATTGAAACAGATAAGAACTTTTTGAAATATTAAATTTCCTTCGGCCGACAAATTTGGAAAAAGACATATTCATTTGTGGGTCACTCAGAAATCCGGAGAATCGTTAGATAACTTTCGAAAAGTTTGGTAACAGAATAAAAGGTGTTCGGAAATGATTCCAACCAACTTAGAACTGGTTGAAATATTGAATTTTCTTGCTGAAAAAATTTGGAAGAAGATATATTCATTTGTGGATTAGTCAGAAATTCGCAGCATCTTTGGACAACTTTCGAAAAGTTTGGTCACAGAATAAAAGGTGCTTAGAACTAATTCAAACCAGTTTAGAACTTGTTGAAATATTGATTTCTTTTCCGCCGGACAAATTTGGAAGAAGATATATTCATTTGTGGATTAGTCAGAAATTTCGAAAATCTTTGAAGAACTTTATGAAAGTTTTTTAAGAGATTGGAAGGTGTTCAGAACTAATTCAAACCAGTGTAGAACATGCTGAAGTACCGTGTTTTTTTCCCGCAAAAATATAAGAGAATATGTTTTTATTTGCGGTCCAGTCAGAAATTTGGAGCATCTTTAGAAAACTTTATAGAAGTTTTGTAACAGACTGGAAGGGGTTAGAAACCAATTCAAACCAGTTTAAAACCTGTTATAATACTTTGTAATTTTTGCTGGAGAAATGTGGAAGAAGATATATTCATTTCTGGATCAGTCAGAAATGTTGAGTATCTTTGGGCAACTTTAGGAAAATTTGGTAACAGACTAAAAGGTATTCAGAACTAATTCAGAACTGTTCAGACAAATTTGGAAAAAAATACATTATCATTTGTGGATCAGTCAGAAATTTGCAGCATTTTTGAAAAACTTTAGGGAAGTTTGGTAATAGACTGGAAGATTTTCAGAACTAATTCAAACTAGTTTAGAACGTGTATTATGTTTTTTTGTCCGGAAAAATATGAAAGAATATATTGTCATTTGCGGTTCAGTCAGAAATTTGGAGCATCTTTGGAAACATTTTTGAAAGTTTTGTAAGAGACTGGAAGGGGTTCCAAACCATTTCAAACCAGTTTAAAACTGATTGAAATATATAATTTTTTTCGCCGGACAAATTTGGAAGAAGACATATTCATTTGTGGATCACTCAGAAATTCGGAGAATCGTCGGATAATTTTAGAAAAGTCTGATAACAGAATAAAAGGTGTTCAGAACAAATTCGAACTAGTTTAGGACTTGTTAAAATTATTGAATTTTCTTCACTGGACAAATTTGGAAGAAGAGATATTTAATTTTATGAATAATATAATAAAAATACGAAATTCTAGCAGGCTAAATCGTGTTCATTTAGTAAATATACATAAATGCCGAATATATTAAGTATCAGCAAGACTCGAAATTCTTGACTAAAAATGAAAACCTTTTGAACATATTTGGATTATAATCAGAGATTATAACAAACGAATAAAATATGATAAAATACATTCTTTAATAGTTCAGTCTGAAAGAAGTTACTATGTTTTATATAAATTTAAATATCAAATTAAAAATAAAAATTTATTTAAAAATTCCGAGTTGTGTTTAAGATATTACAGAAAACGTGTTTTTGGGGATAAACTTGAAGGGTGGCTCTCACCCCTTAAATCGACAAATTAGCACCTAACAAAAAGAAAAATAGAAAAGTAATCTATTTTATCATGAATAATTGGATGCAATAGGAGGACGAAAAAGATTCACAATTAAAAAAACAGAATTCCAAACTACCTCACTTTTCGACTCATTAGAGACAAAAATGACCAAATGAAAAAAGAAGGTCTAATTAATAGATTCTTATTTAGTTAATTAATAAGAGTAGAATTCTTATTACATTATCTTATTTTGCATTCATTAACGAAAAAATGACAAAGATATAAAAATAATTCTTTATATTAAGAATAAATCAGTATTTAAAATTTTATCTATTTAAACAATTATTAAGAATTCAAAAATGGTAGTCATTAACTTCCTGTGTATGGATATATATTAAGGATATTGAGGAAAACCCAAACTATAAGAAATCGTTCAAAAATCACTATCAATTTTTCAGAAACGAACACCAAAAACAAGATATCAAAAGTGATCTGAAAATCAAAAGACATAATTAAAAAATTTTAAGACAAATTCAGCATAACATTATTGCAAAGGTAATCATTGGTACAATAAGAACAGTTATGCACATATTTTATAAAATGGCATCTTCCTCAGAAAACCTTTGCTTATATGCAACGAGGGTATCACGATTTATTTTTGATAAGCATCTGGGTGATTTTTTTTAATTAAAAAAATATGTACATCCTATATGGCAACCTTATTTTCAGATAATGACCAGGATAGAATTTTAAATAATATGTAAGTCCCATTATTTTTCAATAACTACCGGGATGACATTTTTTAGAAATCTTTTCCATGCTCATTTTGCATACAATTATTCATGACAAACTCGATTTCTTTTCGATCTTAAGTTTAAAATTTTTTAAATAGAGATACTAAACTCATGATTCGTTTCAATCTGTAGGGTTTGCTTATGAATATTTTCAGAATTCTTTTCATTAAGTCTAAATAATTTTACCTTAATTTCTTGAAATAAATCTGTTTATTTAAAAATTTTGAACGAAGAATGCATTAAATATGAGAAATTTTAAAAATACATTACAATTTTTGGATTGTTTCTGTTCCTATTTAGGAAATGTAATACTCTAAACAGATTAGTTCAGAATCAACCATGAACGCAGATACTACTCGCAGCCACCTCGTTCACTCCTATGTATCCCCTCCACTTCTTGGCCGCCAGATAGTCCGCGCCACTCACGTAAACGACGCCGCGCGGTGAAACTGCACTGGTCGGCTTTGCACCGACGAGCGGAAGGTTAGTTTCACGCGCGTAGAACGGTTGGGGGGAGAGAAACTTTCGCCTCGGAAAGCGCGTGAAAGAAGGTTTGCCAACTTATAAAATTCATTTACTCCAGCTGATGGAAACTGTTGGTAACCCAGTGGGCATAAAAACATTAACGTGCTAAGAACGTTCTAAAAACGTTCCCAGGACGTTTGTGTCAGTCCAATTGATGTCCGAAAGACGTCCCATGTTCCAAAGACGGTCTTTGGAACATGGGACGTCTTTAGGACATCAATTAGACTGACACGAACGTCATGGGAACGTTTTTAGAACGTTCTCAGGACGTGAACGTTTTTGTGCCCACTGGAAATGTAGGTCAGCAAAGGTAATTATGCGCAATTACCTGCAGTTTCGATCAGCTGGAATATCGGCATTTTATAAGTTGGCGACCCTTCTTTCAAGCGCATTCCGAGGCGAAAGTTTCTGTCCCCCCACCGATCTACAAGCGTGAAACTAACCTTCAGCTCGCCGGTGTAAATCCGACCATTGAATCTGAGAGTTACATTCAGCCCGAACGTTGTCGGGTAACGCCGATGACTGATGTCAACTACAATGGCATTTTCACTTTTATTTGATACCCACTTTAGTTTAAAAAAAGAACTAGTCTCTTATAGGCAGTTACCCGGATAGCACAAAAGTTTCCCTAAACATTTCTGGAACATTACAATGGAAGGTTCGGAAAATTCCGAAAAATGTTTTCGGGTAGGTTCTCGGAAGTAGGTAATATCCGCATATCCGGGAAGGTTCGGTGAATGTTCGTGAGGAATTTATTTAATTAAATTAGACTCAACTCCCGAGATAAGCACGGCTTGGGGCATGGCTTGTGTTGGCCTTGAGCATATCTCGGAGGAATCCAAACGTAAACAAGCAGGGTCGAATGAGTCATTTCTGTTGGATTTTGGCGTATGACACAACATGATGCAACTAACGCGCTGAGATGCGCAAATTTTCACGATCGTTCCCCGAACATTCCTTGAGGACCTTCCTGCTCTCTCAATCTGAATTAGTAGAAAACTACTAATTGGTGGTAGTTTTCTACTAATTCAAATAGTGCCGATTCCTTTGCTAGTAATTATTAAAAATTTACTATTTCAATGAGTAAGAATAACTGACTAAATGAATTAGTAACTATATCTACTAAAGGAATTGGTAATGCTACTACTAAATTGGTAAATTTATTTCTGGTTACTATTTTAAACGGTAGTTTTAAGTCAATTAAAAAACTTATTTTACAATTAGGAGAATTTTATTAAAATACATTAATCTATGAATTTAAATAATAATTCAAAGAAATTTACATTTTATCTTCTTATACTTAAAACGCAGTGCATATTTAGGTCAAATTAATGTGGGTCCTGTATTAAATTCAATTTGAAACGTTGCAAATTCCTAAAGTGCATAGTAAAAATATTCCATTTTTAACAATGTAGGTGAATTTTTAACCAAATAGTTGAATTTGGACCCAAAAAGATTAAATTTCTGCCAAAAAAGACGATTTTTCAACAAAATACATGAATTCTCAACCGAATAGTTGAATTTTGAACTAAAAAATATCAGTTTTCAACCAAAATCTTTGAATGAAATAGATTAATTCTGATTAAAAAGGATGCATTTTTAACCAAAGAATAACTTTCAACCAAGTAGAGTTTATCTTCAATCTAAAAGATGAAATTTCAAATAAAATGATGAATACTTAACTGGAATACTTAAATTTTCAACCAAAAAGATAAAGTTTTAAACCAGAAGTTTAATTTTCAAACATAAAGAATAATTTTCTAGCAAAAAATAAGTTTTTTTTTCAAGAAAATAAATGAATTTTCAACTAAAAAAGACAAACTTTCAACCATATAGTTTAATTTCAAATTTGAAAAATTAATTTTCAACAACAAAATTTCCTACAAAAAAAAAACAAACAAGTTTTCAGCCAAAGTGATACATTTTTTATTGAAATTGTGAGTCTTTTACTGGAATAGATGAATCTTCAACTGGAGTAGATTAATTTTTAAGTCAAATAGATGCATTTTTAACAAAAGAGTTTATCTTTCAACCAATAAGTTGGATATTCAACTAAAATTGTACATTTTTAACTGGAATACTTGAATTTTCAACCAAAAAGAATTAATTTCTACTAAAAAAGACGATTTTTGAACAAAATACATGAATTCTCAACCAAATCGTTGAATTTCGAACTAAAAAATATTAGTTTTCAGCCCAAAATGGAATAGTTAAATTTTCAGTTAATAAATTAATTTTACGGAAAAAAA
>CAKNWT010057810.1:0-26347 GCA_932066315.1 Andricus coriarius | reverse complement strand
TAGGGCAGGTTGGAAGGACAAAATATATTCTGATATATGTATATATAATTAATTAACGTAGTTTTATTTTGTTTAAAACAATTTATTGTTAATATGAATCAACATTTACAATAAATATGTATCAAACAGAGCACTTGAGTACTTCAAAAGCACTCATCTTATAGTTGACTGATACGCACAAAAACGCCAAAAATAAATAAAATTAAATGAAAATTCCCATTATCCCTAAAAGGAAGGACATTTGGATTGTGCGAAGGACTTAGAAGGACACGACTAAAAAGTAGGACAAATCCTTCCAAGGAAGGACGTTTGACAACCCTACTGAAAGTGAAAAATCGAAAAGTGACAATCTTTAGGTTATGAAATTTGACATTCACCTTATATTAATCTCAAAGTCACAAAAACTTTCACTCGCGTTTTATTTTATAGAAATTATTTTTGAAAAAACTGCGGGTATTGAAATCCTAAACATTTGGATGTTTGGGATGTAAATAATAGACATAAGCGGATTACGGAGTTTGATTCTGACATGTGCTCTCCCTGATGCCATTAGCAATGTGCACTGCGAATAAGTGAATAGCACTGACGCTGTACGTATAATCTTGTAATACCTGCACAGGATAATTATTGAAATTGTTGTGAAAAGAGAATTACAGTTTTATAATCATTGAATTTAGAAATAAATTGTTGCATCAATTATAATATATTACAATATTATTTAATTTGAATATCTATAATTTTTGTTTAATCTGCATTTTCCAATTAAAATTTATTACTTCATACTTCTCATTCGAAACAATTGATTCTTTTAAATTGTAATCTGCATATTCCACTCAGTTGAATATAACCCGAGGTAACTTATACTTGGCTGATTCACGCTCATTTAAAGTTGCTATGTGTAAATCGTATTTTTACCATTGGATGCGATCTTTAAGACCACCATTTCATACTGAATTTCAACCCATTCATACGCACATTAATGAATCGTAGAATGCCCATTGGAATTATTTCAAGTTAGTCAGTCTCATTCGACTCTATTCACGCAGCATCTTGACGAATGCGGAATGGCAGATTTAAAGCACCGCGCACAGGTGACAGATTAAAAATGTGGCCAACTCATTGGATTTTCATTCTTTCAATCTGCAAATGACAGATACGCAATTCAAAGTGACTCACTTTCTATCGGTTCTTTTTTCCTGGGTATATCGTGTGTAATGTATCGTAATTTAATGTAATTGTTTAAGTTAAATTGTGTATATGTACCAACAATACGCTTATGAATTGTATGATATGTGTGAGCATGTGTTTGTCACCAGTGGATTTCCCCAGAATCTGTTTCTAGCAAGAATTTTTTTTTGCTGGCGCACGAAATTTTAGATGACTGGGATGTAGAATTCACATATATAGAAAGGTAGACTTTGTTTTCTACGATTGAAACTGTACCTAACGGTTCGACTGATTTTACCTAACTGGTGGGTAATCTTTATTATTCCGTTGTATTATTTCTTACTGAATCACGAATTAAATTTTAATGAATTTATATTAATAATTCATATTTTCACATCAAATATTACCCTACTTCATTTTACATAACTGAAAGTGAAATTTTAATATAATGCCGTAATGTCCTCCGTTTACCGAACTAAGTTATGTAAAATTTAACACACAAATTTTCTCCGTGTAGATAAATGTCCATAACTTCCCTACTCTTGAAAAAAATGTATAATTAATGTATAATTAATATAAATTATAGTATATAGGTCAATCGATGTTGTCTCAGATCAAGGATCGAATCCACATCCAGCTTATGCCTTTTTCTTTTCTGATTTTTGGGGTCCCTATTTCACTATTCGTTTAGGGATTCCTTAAATTTATCCTTTTATTCCTTTTATCCTAGGACAAAGCTTACTCTGTGATGGAGCATCGCATATTCTACCATGATAATCGCACTTTGTACCTGAAATAAATATAATTATATATTATTTTCTTAAAGACAATTATAGGGAAAACAGAAAAAAAGTTTCTTTAATTATTGTATGAGAATCATATCTTAATTCTGAATAATTGTACATTTTAATCTCCATCTCGATTAGGGTGCCTTAAATGGAATAAAAGGTACATAGATTTGAGTGCACACGCCCAAAAAATCTTCCAATTAGTGAAAAAAGAACTGGTTAAAGCATCCCCAAACGAAAAAAATTAATCTTAGGATGACAGATGAAAAAATAGTTTTGACTTAAAAATCATAAAAAGTCTTCCGTAAGGGTAAGAAAATAAAACAGCACAAGTTTTAGCGTACCTATAGGGCGCGCGTTTCTTGGATCTCGCGCTCAGGTTAGTCCCCAGTATGATGCATGTAATAAGAGTTTACTTGAAAATATTACTAAATTGTTTAAACATTTACTTTTAAAGAGAGCATTGATTTTGTTTTGATTTTAGATTAAAAAGAAATTTAATTTCCTTGAGGCTTTATCGGCCGTAAGAAACACATCAACATTGCAATGCTCGCGCTTAATTTTTTGTATGTATTTATATAATTCTCTGATAAATTATGTAAATTTTTTACAAGAATCGTGTGGTTGAAAGTGTGAATTTCCGATTTGTCAACAGAAGTTTTCATGTTCAAGTGAATAACCATTAGTTCTATCAGAAAAAGGTTAAACCCGATTTTGTAGTTCTTTTTAAAAGCAAAAATTTGTTTTTGGGCTTTTTGAATGTCCCATAGTTTGGCCGGAAAAAGATTAAAAATTTTTTTAAAGCGTTAACAGGATTAAAACAGAAAGTATACGTCTTGACGAAAAATAGTCTGAAGTAAATTTGTAGATCTTTTTGAGATAAATAATTTTTCATGCTAATATTTTTTCGTTTCTCCCACTGTTTTTCTGGAAAATGGAATTTTTCTTTTGTTAAAACCATTATCACGATTCAAAACATGGAGTTTTAGTCGAAACCGACAAATTCAAATTTGACACAGAATTAATACCTTCTCATTCGGATGAAAATGTAAAATTACCGCTTTTTATAATCAACAAATTTATTATCGAGCGCAATATAGGGCTTCTAATGCAAATATTTCAATAAATTCGAGTAGAAACAAAATTCATTTTAATATTTTAGATATTAATTTAGATATTAGCAATTCAATAAAATAATAATAAAGGAGCGTCCACGTGTATATACAAATTATCCTATTAATTACTTTCGACTACATTTTCCAGTTATGTAAGATAAGTCTATCCAATCATTCTCGGGTTTATATGTATAGGCTCGTGCTTAGGTTTGGGGGCGATTTAACAGTTTTGGCAGTCTATACTCCCTCATTTAAAAATTTTAGGAAAAATCAATTGTTATTTCCCCAACACAGAAAAACAGTGGGGTAATTTTTGATGCAGCTCATTTTTTATGGTCTCGAAATGAGATATTTTTTTCTAAAAATGACAATACTTCAAGCGTGAAACTTTAACATGAACATAAATGCATTCTCATTCCCCGGTGTCTCATTTTTGTTGCTGCTCAAAACAACACTGAATCGGCGTACTTTCGAGGATCCACGTTTTTCTGTGAAATTCAGACAATCTTAACCTCGATATTCTTTGAGGATCACACGTGAGCATCAAAAATCGAAAGTTATTGACTAAATGAATATCTGTTTAGAAAATATTTCACCTGACCTCGTCCTCACGCATGAAGATAATTTCTCATTCAAAAATGGTTATTATAAGCCTTTTAAACTTATTCTAAATAAATGTAAATAGTTTCCTGAACAACTTACTTGGTTTTGCTATCTTGCAAGCTATGAAGCACGTTAATTGTCCTGGATTTTTATATGTGCATTGATCACTACCACAACAAAAGGCTTTTAGTATTATATCCTAAAAAAAAAAATTTTTTTTAATTGATTTATGGGTATCTTGGAAGGATTAGGTTTTTAATGTGATAAAGAGAAAACGAAAAATTTGTAATACTCACTTCGCAGCTTTGTCGGCAAGATTTCGGCACAATGCCGCCAGTTGCAAAGGAATTCATCAAAAAGATCACAACTGCTTTAAAAACTAAAACATGTACAAATTATTTGTCAGTAATTATTTTTTGACAAATAGAGTAATTACATAAATAGTGGACCACCTTTTAGTAATGAGCCTTGCCCTCTAATTTTCCTGTGAGAATATTAAGAAAATGAATAATATTCTTGTCTCTTAAATAGTGCTTCTTGACAAGCAAGATTAAATAATGTGTCATAAAAAATTGCGGTTAATACTCAAAATCATGTAGCTTACTTCTGATTATTCTACACGTTTATAGTATACAGTCAATCATTTCCGCGGTGCCTAAAATAAATTTAGAATAGGGTAATGAGACGCTGTCAAATGTCCAGAATTGGGATAAATGCAATCCATCATTGCCCAACTTGACAAACACTTTTTATCCAGTTTTGAATATGATCCTAACCTTAAGTGGTTCACTACTAATGCATTTACCCGAACAGATATTTACAAGCTAAAAAATTTCCAAGTTGAAAAATGTTCAATTAAGTCTGGACTGAACTGAATAAAAATAAATTATTTATTCGTATATTTTGTGAAGATCACTTACTTATTAAAAATGTAAATATCTTTTTTCTCTGCATGTCGAACAATTCAATAAGTAGAACAGAACTTTTCTTGATCTGAGTATTCAGATAATGATAAATTTATAAGAAAGCTAATTGAAATTGGCGTATATATCACCAGCGACTTCGGTAAAATTTCGAAATTTGTTGAAAACAAGTTCATACAGTTTTAATTTTTTTTAGCTTTTAGCTTTTCAATAACGCTGGAAGATATTAAGCAATATTTTTTACGATGCATACATTTTGTAAAGGTATTTAGTTTTATTGTTTACTGAATAATCAAACTCACGACTTCGGTAGATGTTCGGAATTTTCTGAAAACAAGTTCATAAGGTTTTGATTTTTTTAACTTTTCAATAACAGCGGAAAATATTATGAAATAATTTGTAGCATGCATACATTTTTTAGAGGTATATAGTTTTATTGTTTACTAAATATCCAAACTCACGACTTCAGCACAGTTTCGGAATTTTTCAAAAACAAGTTCATAAAGCTTTTTTTATTTTAATTTTTCAACAACGACGGAAAACATTCAGCAATATTTTATAGTGTGCATACATTTTTTTAGATGTGTATAGTTTTCTTGTTTACTGAATTATCAAAGTCACGACTTCGGTAGGGGTTCAGACTTTTCCGAAAATAGGGCCATCTACATTTTTTTTTAAACTTTTGTTTTTAAAAAATCCTGCAAAACTAAAGAAAGTTCTAAACTCCTGCAGTTTATTTTTCGAAAGTTTTTGAAATCTTTTGATATTCTTTGAAATACCCTCTTAGAATTAATTTTTTAAATAAAAATTTATTTCAAATTTTCCTAGGAATCTTAAGAATTTTTTTTTATTTTGTTGAGATTCTTCATAATTTTTAAAAGACTTCTAAATTTTTTATTCAAAATCTTCAACGATATTCATGTGGTTTTAAATTTTTTGAAAACTTTGAAGAACTTCTATTTATCGCCCAAACTTACACGATTTTTTCTTAAACTTTATCAGATTGCATAATTCCACAATTTTTCTTTAAAATCTTTTTCATTTCATTTTAAAATTTTAGAAAGTCATTTGAAATTTTTTTAAATCTCTAAATAAATCAGTAAAAAAATGTCCATGAATCTTATTAAAAAATTTTCTTTTTAAATCTTCAAAAATCTAAATGTTGTTTTAACTTTTGGTTGCTAGAAACCTTTAAAAATTTATAAAAAGCTTCTTTTTCGAAATATTGAAAAATTTACAATTTGATTCAACTTTTTTGAAAGTTTTGTTTGAATTTGTTTGAAATCCTCTAAATATCTTTTTAATTGATGCGTTTCTTTCTAACAATTTTTTAAAATCCAGGTAAACTAAATTTGTTTGAAATCTTGAAAAATCTACATTTTGTTTCAAATTTTTAATTATTTTTGAATCCTTTTCAAATTGTTACCTCATCTGAACCTTCTAAATATATTTTAAAATTATTAGAATTTTTTCTATAATTTTTACTAAATTCTACATAAACTATTAAGCAAATTTTTTTATTTTCTTAAAAACATTTAAAAATCTTCTGAAGTTTATACATTTTTTTTCAGTATTCGAAAAGCTACATAATTTTTTAAGGTTTTTGAAACCTTTTAAAAACTTCGGAATACCTCTCAAACTTCCTCGATTTTATTCTAAAATTTTACAATCGAATTTCTTAAATACAAGTTCATACGCTTTTTGTATTTCTGAATTCACGTTTTAAAATCAGCATAAATTATTTTGTAGGAGACTCAAAGAGACCGGTTGAATTTTTTTTCTCGAACAGAGGGCATGCTCACCCCCGCCCCCCCCCCCCTTTCGCGAGATTTCCGGAAAAAAATTTCCTCCAAGTTTGGGCCAAATCACTTAATAATGGTTTCAACAAAAAATGTATGTCTTAACAATGACAAATAACCGCATTAATTACAAAAAAGATATATTTCGAACATACATCAAATATCGATTTAACAATTCGTCTCAACCGTTGATAAGGAACTAAGCGAATGCATTCAGCAGAAATTGGTAAAACTCGTTCGGCTGTGTTTATTCCAATTAAAAAAAAACTTCTGCTCAGCGTTCAAATTCTGTTTGTCATTATTTTTCTGTCAAAGAGTATGTAGGTATATAAAAATAAGCTTGTCAGCTAATGTTGTTTGTAATTGCAACATTGGACGAGTTCTCCTGTCAGCTCATGTTCCTTTAATATTTCTGCATCTAATTAGCAATGCAAAAATTATCAAAAATATGAACATGCAGAGTCGAAGAAGGTCATCCAATGCACTGATTGAAACTAACTACCATTTTATTTTTTATTTGTTTATATATCGCATAGCAAGCTATATCTATCATATATTTCCTATAACAAAGCCCTCTGAGAAATTTATCACTTTTTATTTTCCAAGAAGTTGCAGAAAAATTGATTGAACGTAACTGAAAAGGATTTTAGATACATTATAAACTGAAAAAGGCTACTCAGGGAGCTTTCAAATATATGGCCGTGTCGAGGTTCATCGAAATTCGATGAGCGTAGAACCAATATTTTCGGTGTGCATGGACACCCGAATATTAATTAATTAATTGTAAGTTCTCGGCCATTTCCCGATTTTATCCCGGTAACTTATTAATTTTTCCTGGTCAATTTGAAACTTTTTAAAGATTTAAAATATTTTTGATTTCAAAAGGGGAATTTTGAAAAATAATTATAATTTATTTACGGCAGAATCAGTCGAGGGCTTGCAGGGAATGTTCAGCAGACTGAATATTAGCATGAAGAACATGGGCCTTAAAAATAATGTGAATAAACAAAAATTATGTTCTTTAAAGGACAGGGTGAGAAAACAATATGAAACATTGTACTAAACGATTAAAAAATAGAACAAGTTGATAAGTACGTATATCTTGGTAGCATATTCACTAATGACGGAAAGATAGATGGGGAGAGATGGCGTATAAATGCGGGTAAGAAGGTTATCGGTAGAGCAGGCCCATTATCAGAAGTACAAATATATCGAGTAAAGATAAAAGGGCAATACATAATTCTATATTTATCCAGACTGTGCTGTACGGTAGCGAGACTTGGGCCTAACAAAAAAAGATAAGAGTAAAATTAACGCGATTAACATGAAATTCCTGCGCATGATGTGCAACAAAACACTGATGGGCAAATTAAGTAATGAGATAATCCTCCAAGAATGGGGTGTAGAGGAGATACTACTTGACCTATGTGAATGAAATTCGTTAAGATGGTTTGGGCATGTTGAGAGAATGAAAGATGAACTACTAAGGAAACAAGTGTTTCAAGGTAGAGTAAATGGCACTATGTCCAGTGGTAGGCCGCGGAAGGAATGGTTAGAATGTGTGAATGAGACCCTAATTCGAAGAGACATCGTCGGCTGGGAGGAGGGCTGTGCCGATTCGGACGGGCGCTGAAAACTGTGCTGATTCGTACAAGTCGAGAAAACTGTGCCGATTCGTATGAGTCGAGAAAACTGTGCCGATTCGGATAGTTTTGAAGAATGTGCCGTTTCAAGAAGGATACATTTTTGCTCCGTTTTAAGTTGGCAAGTCTTATGTTCTACATACAAAAATGCATTCGTATATATGTAATTATAATTATAATATTCTAATTCTAATGACAATAATTATAAATGATATAATTTACATAATTATATATTATCACAGTAAAAAAAATTGTTCAAAATGATACCGAAATCAATATCATTATGATATGCAACAAAAATGATACCGAAATTAAGAGCATTTTGATCGGCCGCAATGAATGATCGACTTTTGAGATCACAATGATCTGATTCGGGATCATGTATCAAATCAAACCAAGATGGCCGCCGTTCTTGGAGTACTGAAGCTCATATGCGAGCTTTTTATGGTTTCTGATCATGCAGTGTACTTGAAAAGTAAAAATATTAACAAAATATGATATTAGAGTATATCACCTGTTAAGTGTAGTTATCACTTGCATGGGGTTAGATAAAACTTTTAGGTTATGTCGTTGTGACACCGCGGCCCAAAAATTGGCGACCATTTTGTTCAGTCTGACAAATGGCACTAAAAGCAGATCAAAATGATCCGAATAGACAGATCATTATGATCTCGAGAGTCAAATGATCGTTGGAGCAAAATGATCTGCAACAAAAATGATCCTTTTTTTTACTGTGATAAGGATACATAATTGTATATTATTATAATTATATATGTAATTATTATATCATTTATTATTGTTACGCAATTAAAATTACAATTAGAATATTATGATTCTAATTATATATATACACATATATACGTATGTATTTTTGTAAGTAGAACATAAGGGTTGCCAACTTAAAACGGAGCAAAAATGTATCCTTCTTGAAACGGCACATTCTTCAAGACTTATCCGAATCGGCACTGGTTTCTCGACTCACGCGAATCAGCACAGTTTTCAGCGCTCAGCTGAATCAGCACAGTCCTCTTCCCAGCCGACGACATACGAAGTCATAGAAACACAAAAGCAGGCATGAGAAAATGTATGAACGCAAAGGAAACTAAAATTATATGCCAGAAAAGGAAAGTGTGGAGTGTGGACGCAAAGAACGCATGGAATAGATGATAGGACTATTTAATTATATTTTAAGTATATGTTTCGAAATTGGAGGGGGAAAAAATTAACCTAGGGTAAACCTGAGAAAACCAAACAAGGGCCTTACGAGTTTACCCTACATTTGGCGTTTACAAGTGCGAGCGTGACGCGCCTTGTAGGGTCCTTGTCTGTTTTCCAGACCAGGACCATACTAGAACTAGGGCAAACTGGCGAGAACCCCACCAGGACCCCATCAAAATTTCTACATGGGTCATCATTAATATTTTGTGTATAATGAAGTCAAAGTGATTAAAGTTAGTTAGTGAAGTGAAAGTTAAAACATTGACAAAAAAGAACTGAAGTGGAGGAGGAATGCCGGAGCTTGCTGACGAGAATCGGGTGGACGGAGTACATCGACAAATTCACGCTTACAATATTTTTGAGACAGATGCCCTTGAATGTGTTTTTTTATCTGATTTAAATTTTCCTCTTTTAGTAATTATGTATTCATGAGGAAGTATATCTTATTATCGTAATGTATTATTATTGTTATTCTCCTTATTCATATACCTAAAGATGACACAAGTATATTCATTTTCCTGACACAACCATCACTGGTTCCTTATGCAGCTATTGCCATGGTCCTGATATGCAGAGCTTACGTGTTGCCTCATGCACTGCTATGGTTGGCTGAACTATACCTTTTTCTTGACACAGCAATATCCTAGTCATTATATCATTTTGAATGCCACAACCATATGTATAACTGTGACATATCTTTCAATAGACTATGGTTTAGACATCCATATATACAGTTAGCTCAACCATACCTTTCTTTCCTTGTAGAGAAATTAGTAGGGAAGAGTGGGATATAGTATATATTAATTTATGGGTGTTGCAAATCGACCGGTGTGCCCCACATATTGGGGTATGAGGAAAGTCATATTACTATTGTTTATTTAAACAATATGAACCTAATAAAAATGTGGAAACCCCAGAAATCAGAAGTTTAATAAAATATACTTCATATATTAAAACCTAACATTTTGATGCTTGAAGTCTTTCAAAATATGATTTGTGTACTTAATTTCTAAAAACTAAAAATGTTATGAACTCAATTTCTTTGAAATATTTTTTTTGGAATTTAAGAACCATCATTTTTACCTATATATGTTCAAATAGAACAGAAGGAGGTAAAATCTGCTTGCTTGACGTTCATACATAAAATATTGATTTAACAATGCGCAGCAATCGTGCTAAGGGAATCAACGGTTGCTTCAAGCAGAACTTTTCAAAGCTCGTTTAACTACGTTGATTCAAATTTCAAAACAACCCACTGAATAACTTAAACGTGTGACATATGAAAAAAATGTTGCCCGAGAATTATTTGATCGATTAGATCTCTCAACTTGTCCCAGAGTAAGGACAAAACATTTTCAGGGTGAAATGCGAAACGAATAAATATTTATGGGAGCACGATATTTTCCGCGTGAGGCACAATAAACTTGAAAGGATATCGCCATACGCGATTTCACCCACTTCTGTTATCAATTCATCTCTCCAAACTCAACTCTCGCATACAATAGGGTGGTTCATAAAAAATTGTTTTAATTGTTCGGCGATCGTATCGCGACAGTTTGTTTCTGTGGATGAGAAAATATTCTCCTAATTTTTACAAATTCAAAAAAAAAGTTTAAATGTTGCGAGCATCAAATTTATGTAAAAAGTGAGATTTTGGTATTATGATTTTTTTTCAAATATACACATTAGTTTTAGAGAAATATCTTATGATTGAAAATTGTAACTAATACCGAAGAAAAAACTCTCATTTGGTGTCTGATTGAAAAAAAAAATAATTTGGCGCCGGTATAAGTCATAAAAAGTACGATTTATTAGCAAAAGAGAGATATATGTAACAGCATAATTTTGCCCCTAAACATTTTTTTAAGGATTGCCAAAATAATGGGACCTTCCTCATATAATAGGGGAAAAATATATGCAGAAATTTCCCCATTTTTTCCTATTTGAAGTTGGGTTCTGAAGGGGCCCCTATCAGAATATTTAGTCTAGAAAAAACTGATGGGGGCCTATCAGGTTCTAGTAAAGAATTCCATGCTTCGTACAGGTATAGCGAATATAACTGTATCTAGTGGGGCCTCGACCAGAAAAGTCCTAAAATCTTATTCTTATTGCCTAAAGCCTAAAATATTAATTTGGAGGTTTTTGACGGTTTTAGTATGCAGAAATAGTGTTTTTTGTGTGCATGTAAACGCTTTTTTTCCCGAAAACTTGATTTAGGGCACTATTGAACATTTTCTATGGAACCAGGCACGTATATGTGTCAGTTAAATTTAAAGAGATTATGTCAAGTACAGCTGTCCAGAGCTTCGCGCCAGAGCTTTCAAGTTTTGTGTTTTTATTTCTTGATGTAATTTTGTAATGTGTTTGACAATTATTCTTCTCGACGATGGAAGAGGAAAGGCGCCTACGAGAGCAGAGATGATTTCGGAGAAAAAAGTTCCGTTTAGTGCAAAAAGTCGAACAAGAATGCGATGAGAGTGAGGTTATGATGTTTGGAGCTGCTCGCTCAGACGACCACGTAGTCGTAGAAGGTGAATAATGTATTAATAATTTAACATATGTTATTTATACGAATAATTTAACAGTAAATATACTCTAATAATAACACAACATAAAAATAATATTCTCCTATATTATAATACAAAAAATGTAAAATAAGTAAAAATGTACAAAAATCGCGGTACGCACAAAAATCAACATAAATCAATTATAATTAAGCAATTGGCATTTTTAGTGTACTATTATTATTTTAGCTGCTATTTCCAACACACGTAAAGATTCAACGGGCCAAAATATCAATGAGAAAGTCTGCCTCACGGAATTGAAAAATATTCTTCCCAACGCCAAAGACTGGGAAGGAGGATGAAAGCTCCGAGCTGCTGTCGATAATAATAATAATAATTAATAATATTATATTTTCATATACACAGGGGCCCTGTAGGGGCCCTTCTCTTTAATAGGGTTGTAGGCGGGTGACCCACACTAGAACTCTACTAGAAAATCTAGTAGGGCCCCCATGGTCAAAGCGTTACGTTCCACTAGAGCCCTTTCGAAATTTCTGCACGGCATATAAAAGAGATAAGATGAAAAATATAAAACCTGAGCACCAGAAAAAATATTTTAAAAAAAATTTGTTAAAGAAGAACTTTAATGGCTTCTCCATCACTAAAATTTGATAAAATGGCAAGAACAAGAAAGAATAATTTATGTTATATCAAATCCTTTTTTTTATTCGCAGAAAACATACAGTTGAACTGTCACTCCTGGTTTAAACAAAGCGTGCACTTGGCAAAAGATTTATTTATGATGCCAGAATGAGTCATTTATTGATATTACGGTTTGCAATATTGCAAAATATGCATAATTAGTAAAAGTTGAAATGTACAGGGTGTCCACGCTGGGGCTTACCAAAAAGTATGCAACCCGCCATACACGGCCATAAGGTTAGCATTGTCGTGTGAGACAGGTTGCATAATTTTTGGTAAGCCCCAGCGTGGACACCCTGTATAAAACAGTAATTATGATAATTAATTTGTCGAATATTTGTAAAAATAGTGAGAAAAAGCTTAGTTAACTTCAATTTCAGGATTATCGTCCAACCATTAGTTGAACTATATATATGTTTGTTCTGATTGTATGTAAGAAAACATAAAAAATGATTTTATATAAAATAAGTTATCCTTTCTTCCTCGTATCTACGTATATTACTATTTCATCAAATTTTAGCGATGAAGATATCATTAGAAGCCAGGAAAATTTTGTTTTACAATATTTTTTTTAGTCTCTTTCCCCTGTTGTATGAGGAAAGTCCCAGAATGTTATAGGAATCCTTACAAAAAATGTGTAGATGTACACTTATACTCTTATATTTGGATGTTCTTAAGAAATCATACTTTTTATGACTTTTATCCGCGTGAAATATATTTTTTTTCAATCGGATACAAAATGAACGTTTTTTCCTCTGCATTAGCTACAATTTTTATTCATACGATATTTCTCTAAAACTAATATTTAGAGGAGACTATTGTACAGTAGATAACGAATCTACCGTAGATAATCATTCATTTAAAATACTAATGTAGGTATATTTTTGCCTTTAGTTAATGATTATTTATTGTAGGGTCACTATCTACTGTAGGGCGGTCTCCCTTATATTCTTAAAAAATCGTAAACTACGAAAATCTCCATTTATTTTAGAGCAAACTAGAAATCAAGGGGAGAGAAAAAATTCAGCTTAGAATTATTTTTCTTTCAAAGGGTATGAAGTTATATAAAAATCTCATTTGCAGCTAAGGGTGCTGGTTTGAATTTGAACATTGAACGAGATCTCTCGTCGGCTCATGTTCCTTTATCACATTTGCATCCAATTAGCGATACGAAAATTGTTGAAAAGATGAATTCGACGTCGAATCGGGTCATCCGATGCATTGATCGAAGCCTACCACTTAGTTATTTTTCTATGTACATATGTCACACGGCGAGCTATTTATCACATATTTCCTACAAAACCCCTCTGAGTAATTTATCACTTTTCATTTCCCAAGAAGTTGGAGAAAAATTGATTGAAAGTGACTGAAAATGATTTGAATACTTTGCTGCAAAGGAATATATATTAGTCCCACAGAAAATTATAAGATTCAGACAAATATTTTCTTGAGTCAATACTAATTCATTTGGCGTGATTTTACGAAAGTTTACAAATGTATATCAATTGACGATCTTAGCTAACATTATCAAAAATTCAAAAATTGCAATATAAAATTACAGATGCTTCCCAGACTGCACCTTTCGAAGTCTAATTATACATTTTTCCATTTAATTTGACAAATTTTATAATTCCGTATGAAGAGGTATCAGAAAAAAATACCTTGTACTATATACAAGAAATCCAGTGGAGACCGACAATAAAATTCCCGTACACATTTGATTTAAAAATGTATATCATATATAAATCACTTTTTTACGTCAACTTACTGTGTGCCTATAAAAATATGCTTGATAATGTACATAAAATATAAAACTCAAGACTTCAACTCTGATTCTTCGCCTTTTGTTGGCAAATAAAATAATCTCAGATCTTGAAAGATTTTTATACTTAATACTGCTCCACAAAAGATAATTCCTGTTTAACGTAAACATGTTGTTGACAAAACAATTTTAAGTAGCGGTTTTAAAAATTATTTCAAATACCTGAGAACTTCATAATGAAAAAAAAACATCAGGAACAAACGTTAGGAGTTGAAAAAATAAAAAATAGATAAATTCGAGATTGAATATTGATAAATTTAACTATTTATCTATTTTGCGATCCGAGTCTTTTATCAAAGTTCTGATGTACTAAAAAGACTTTTTTTAAATTAGCTAGAAAGAGATACTAAATAAGAACTGAAATGACTGTGCTTTTCAATTTCTTTTATAGTTCTTTCTTGTTAGTAAAAAGACCTAAGTTGTTAAAAAGATTTTTCCAAGCGATCTAGAAAAAAAATGCTACGTGGATGTTCAGAATATTGTTTAAAGTTAGCTAAAATAATATAATTTAAATAAGAAATACAAAACTCAGTGTTTTCATACCATTTTTTTAACTTCTTACTTTTTTTTCTACTGTTTTTTTGTAACAGTAAGAAGTACCGAGGCATTAAAATAATCATTCGTAAAGCTACAGCTATAAAAGACAATATATAGAAACCCATAAAAATGTATTTTGATAAGCAGATAACCATCAGAGATCCAAAATACTTTTTAAGCTCAGCTACATTAATGTAATTTTTTTAAACGCACACATGTCTGAAGCATTTCAACAATTTGCTGCATTACCATTATTATTTTATTTTCTAGACTTCCAAATTTTTTCGTAGCGAACTGATATCAGCAAAAAATCCTCAAATGTATCTTTAAAAAGATTGTTTCAGTCTCCTGAAACAATCAGAAAAATTAGTAAATATAAAAATTATGATATTATATATTTATTTTCGTTACGAAACAAATAGATAAACTTCGTAGTTTTTCAACACCTTTTTTTCTTATCAATTTTGATTTCCTTTGTCAAAATTTGCTTTATCTTGTCTGCTCCATATATGGAACATAAAAAATTCCCACGTTAAAAATAAAATATATGTATATAGTATAATACCTTTCCCGTATATTTCCCAAACCAATAAAATTCCCGTACAAATTCCCGTTTTTCACGCTTTCCCCATACCTGCATATAGGTAGGCAATAACACTCTCAAGAGGAATAAATCCCCCTCTTATAACAAGGATTACGTAACAAAAATTAAGTGATTTGTATCATTTTCTACTCGAAATGCATAAAATATCTACCCACTGGGCACAAACGTTAAAGAACAAAATTAGAACGGCTCAAACACGTCTACGTCAGTCCAAATAACGTTTCTTAGGGCCGGTTTCACCAACCTCGGTTAAAAAGTTGATCCTCGGTTAAACCGATAATCGACGGTTAAATATGGCGTATAGCGTTCATTTTAACTGACCGTAAAATGTTTTTCAGAACATTATTTAAACTGACTTAGGACAATTTTTAAAACGTTCAAATAACGTCTATTGACTTGTACGTCCGAGGAACGTTTTTAGGACGTTTCAATTACGTTCTTAAATTTCGTGCCCACTGGGAAGAAAGAAAAAGTTAGTTAAGGAGCCATTTTTGACCAACGATTCTGGTTTTATCCATCGAAAATGCTTTTTAAGAAATCAAAAATGCCCTTTTCCAGGAAAACTATACGAGATATAAAAAAATGTTGAAAAGAAAAATGATTTATCTTAAAAAGATGAACAAATTTTTTCAACGCCATTTTTTTATAAGACACATATGTATCGTTTTGATCGTGAAAAATACTATTAAAAATAAATAATTCCATTTTCCGGTAAAGCTATGCAAGATACAAAATAAAATTAATAGACAAAAATTGTTCATCCAAAAAAGATTTAATCATTTTTTTATAGGACGCGTAGTCTTTGTTTCAATGGTAAAAAATATAAAATGAAATTTTTACCAACACAAGATTTAAAAAAATGAATAGACAAATGTTGTTCACCCAAAAGAGATCTAAGAATTTGTTTGATTTGTTGTTGGTTTTTGGAAAAAAGACACAAGGTACAAAAAATTGTTTAATAACAAAATTGTGAGTCTAAGTTAGATCTAAAAATTTGCTTTTGTGCTGAGAATGTGTTCGTTAAAACCAAAGGAGCGTTAACGAAAGAGAATTTACCATTACTAAATTTCAGTTGTCCATTGTTTGACCCTTAATTTTAAAAGTCATATGCTAAAATGTGGGAGAAGTATAATGACCGAGTGCGTAGCGCGAGGTAAATACATTATCCAACGCAAATCGCGAGATACAAGCACGTGTCCCAGGCGCGATCATACTTGCGAGCAGCGCGCATAGCGCGCGATGAGAATGTTTAGGGACAAAATTAAACTGCCTTATATAAAATTCGTCTTTTTGGCCTTAAAGTGTAACAATTTGATAGAAATGTCAACTCTTTGATTGAAAATTAATTTTTTTGTTGAAAATGAACTTTTTTGTTCAAAATTCATATTTTTTAGTTGAAAATTCACCTTTTTGGCTTGAAAATGCATACATTTGGTCGAAATTTTGTTTTTCTTTCTTGACTGAAATATCTTTTTTGGTTAAAAAATCAACTATTTCGTTGTAAATTTGTCTGGTTTAGATGCATTCCACTGTTTCTGATTTAAATTAAAAATATTTTTTGGTTGAAATATCCAGTATTACATTTGTTGTTGAGAATTCATCTTTTCTGGTTCAAAAATCGTCCAATTGGATCGAAAAATAACTTTTTGGTGGAAAATTCATGTTTTCGGGTTCAAAATTTAACTTTTTTGTAATAAATTCGTCTTTTTGGCTTAACATTTCAAGAATTTGAAAATTTAAGTAGTCTATTGAAAATTCCTTTTATTTTTGGTTAAAAATTAACTCTGTTTGTTGAAAATTCACATTTTTTGTGAGAAGAATAAACGCATTTATAGAAAATTTTTCTTTTTGGATTTAAAATGTAACAATTTCATAGAAATGTCAATTTGGTTGAAAATTACATTTTTTTGTTTGAAAATTCATATTTTTAGGGTTTCGTAGCCCCGGGCGAAAACCCTTACAGTTTCGGTAGGATGTCCGTCCGTCCGTCCGTCCGTCCGTCGTACGGCCCAATATGAGCATAAGGCCCAGAAATTAACATAGGGTTCAAAATTTATGCAGGGTCCAAATTTGATATAAGGCCCTAAATAGAAAACGGACAAAAACTGACATATAACCCAAAATAGACATTGGGCCCAAAATTGATATGGGGCCCAAATTCAACATAGATTAAAAAATAGGCATAGGGCCCAAAAAATATATATATGGCCTAAAATTGACGTATGACCCAAATACACACCGAACCAAAAATAGACGTAGGGCCCAAAACTGGCACTGGGTCCAAAATAGATATAGGGCCCGAAATTGACATGGGTCCAAAATTGACTTAGAACCCAAAATATAAGCACATAAAGCTATGAAACCCTTTCTTGTAGGAGCTTGGCCGATGCTTTACCTATTTTTTGTAGTAGAAAAATCAGCTGTTTTGTAGAAAATTAGTTTTTCTTTGGCTTGAAAATTCAACAGTTTGGTTGACATTTTTTGTTCTCTCGTGACTGAAACATCTTTTTTGTTTAAAAAATCGAGTATTTTGTTGAAAAATCGTCTTGTTTGGATGCATATAACTGTTTCTTATTATAATTTAATTCTTTTTGGGTTGATATATCAACAATTACATTTTTTGTTGATGGCCATGGCCCCAAGGCCCTCACCAATTAGGGGCCCCCACTAATGTAACTAGTCGCAAATCACAATCGCTGCGACATGCACACTTATGAATTACACTTCTTGAGTTGGCTAAAGGGTTCCTACATTTTAACCGGATGTAGGGCCGGTTCATTTTCATTTTTTAATGAATTTTTTTTTGTTTTGCTTGAAAATTCATTAAATGAATATTTCTAGTAAAATATTAGGAGTTTGAAACAAATAAATCGATTAAGAAATGTCGAAATTCTGGATTTTAGCTGTTTTAAGAGATGTTTCAAGTTTAGGGAGAGGAGGATAAAGGGTAAATAGGGGAAAAAGGCATTAGATAAAAAAAGGGATGGACTGTGATCCCTGTAATAAATTTCCGATTTTAAGTTAAAGGAAGTACTTTATGTTTAGTGAACTGTGAATATATCTCAAGAATTGATTAACTGAATGAATAGAATAATGAAATAAATTATTGCAGATACCATCTTATGACTCGAATTCCCATTGTCTCTGTGTCGCCGGTGAAGTTTATTGTTGGTGGCAAACTTATCATTCAAATACGGATTCTTTGGCAGCCCTTCCTTCCTCCCCTTCGACTATTATGAAGGATAGCTATATCTTCGAAAGTAGTACAGACTCCATCGAAAATTTGGAAGCCTCTGGAGAAACTCCAGAAGAGATGATCGAGGGAAATAACGTCGAAAATAACACGACCAACACAAGTGAATCGCCTACTTCTCCTGCCACCTGCAGCATCATGGGTAACGTATTTCAGAAAGGAATTTAAAACACTTCAATGGGGAAAATTCCAGCAAAGACATTATTCAAGGATTAATAAAAATGCCATACAAATTGATTTAATGCTGTAAAAGACACAGAACAAATTCCATACTCTGAATGGAAATGAATTAATTTTCCAGTGCCAGACGTATAACAAGTTCAGGGGTCACAGTGCTTTAGCAGATCAATACTAGGCAAAATAGGGGAATTTTTGTCAAAAAAGGGGACATTTTTCCTTTTAGAAATGCCAGCATAATAAAAAAAAAATTCAACACATTCATAAAAAACTACAAATTTGATTATCAGATAAAATTACATTTGATTTATAAACTAAATGTTACAAGAACAGAAGTATGTCTACTTTTTCATTTGAATGTATCGCTGAATCTTTGATATAATTATTATATTTATAATAGACAGAAATATACAGTTTCAGGAAGTCAATTCTTTAAATCAAATATTTTTGGAACTTTTTTTTTATTATTAAAATAAAATTGTTATAAATAATCGAACTTTGTGCTCTTTTGATCAACATAAGAAGATATGATGTCATATCTTAAATAATTGTATTCAGAACGGCTAGAAATACAATCCTTTAAAAAGTCCAAGAAATGATTCAAAATGCTGTTTACACAGTACATCGGACTTGGCAGATTGTATAAAAATAGATATAAAAGGGTGTGAAATCACAAATGAAAAGTGGGACCTTTCTACCAGATTGACTTAGATATAGGCTTTTCCCTTTCCAGAATATTTGATCTGAGATGAAAAATATCTTTGGGATTTACAGTTATTATTTTGTACATGGTAAATGTCTTGACGCTATTTGTTTTATCGAAAACCCAATCTTTGACATCGAGATGATACTATGTGGAAAAGTTGCCTCTTGGGGTATGAAACATTCCACTATTTAAATAAATTTTTTAGTCAACATACAAGCCAAGCACAACGTTGATAAAGTTTAAAAAAATCAGTTTTTCTTATTTTTCATTCAAATTTCAAATCCTTGGTGAAGTCGTTTTTGTGAAAAATTAAAATAAAACTGATCGAATTTCTAGTTTCACGTGTTGCTTTAATATTACGTAGGTAAAAAAGGTTTCGGAAAATATAGTAGAATATAAAAACATAGTTTTTTAAAAATGGCTCCTGTATTTTTTTGAGACTTTTTTGCCTAGATAATATTGAAGAAACACACCAAATCTACATTCGATTCATTTTTCTAGATCTTCAACTTTTGCGTAAAACTCTTTCAGTACCGTTTAAAATTTAGATGAAAAATGAGAAAAACTGATTTTTGAACCTTTATGACTGTTGCGCTTGGCTTTAATGTTAACTGTATTTGTTTTAATAGTGGAGTATTTCATATCTCAAAAGTCAACTTTTATCTATGGAATCATCTCGATCTAAAAGAATTTTTGAATGGCTTAGGTTTCTATTTGAACAATTTTTTTCAGCTCCAAAAAATAAGCGAAATAGGGGACAAACTTCAAAAATTCTCAAACATAGGGATTACAGGGGATTTAAAAGAAAAAGGGGGAATGACTGTGATCCCTGGCAGTTTCAAGTAATCGATAAGGAATTTTTTAAATTAGATATTTTTCAACGGAAAGATTAAGAATTTACATTGATTTGGAATTTCAATGATATAGATATGTAGTTTTGATCTTGAATTTGGAATCCGTAAAACAAGCATTTCCTTAAATTTAAGGAAATCCACTCGTGATATTAGCAAATCATTTATTAAGAATTAGGATCTGCGTTGGGGTAATTCATCATTATAGTTCTACCATTTTAATTCAAAACTTCAAATAATCAACGCTGAATGATTTACTTTAAAGTTTTTTTACTCTACCTATTGTATTATATAATCTGTGAAACTTCTTGTAATCAATTCAAAAAACTAATATATGGTTATAATTTTATAAAATTGTATGCCCTTCGTAATTTCATATAATTATTTGTGAGGTTCAGCAATAATTGAAAGTTGAATCTTTAATAACTTCTCAGATCCATTATAATATTTTCCATCCTTTTCATCACAACAAATATTGATCTTTCTCTTCTTGTTAAAAAAAAACCTGGTAGGGTAGATCGAGGCATGACCGACGGGTTAACATTCATCGCTCTATATAAAGTTAATAAGACGTGGAAGTGATAATTTTTTTCTTTATTTCGAGTTCCACATTATTGTATTTTATATTTTCACATATGCATTAATTATCCTGATAAAACAATGATTTAATAATTAAACTATTTATAACAATCTGTATTCGTCGGTCTTGCCCTGCAGGTCGGGGAAAGACCGACGATGGTTTTTTTGTAAAAAAAAGAAATATTTTCGGATGAACAAAAAAAAGTAAAAGATCTTTTTAATTAGAATAGTGATAATGACTTCTTATACGTTGAGAATCGCTTAGGCCATTGCCAAATACGAACGATTTCTGCATGTTTTACCATGCATGTTACCATTCAAGCATTTGTCAAATATCTTCTTGCTTGCTCTTGCCCCGATGGTGAAGCCTAAGCTATTTTCAAAATTTAATGTAGTTTTGACTTGAAATAAACAAAACTTTTATAATTACTTGAAGGAATAATGTTTTATCTCTTAGAAGATAAAATTTCCATGATGTAAGTATTTCAATTAATATTGCAAACTTTATATTCCTGCCAGGGAATCTTCCAGTATTTAGATGTCAAAACTGTTTTCTGCATAACTTTTCTTTTGCAACGTAAATTTTTAATATTTTAGTTTATAGCACCATTTCTCTAATGAAATATAGATTACTCGATCCCAAGTAAAACTTACATGATCTAGGAATAGCAATGTTATTTGTAATGTTGGTTTTGCCACGGCGCGGCAATCGGTCTTGTCCCGTTCTACTCTATTAATTTAGTTTCGTTAAATGGACGAAAAATATAAATAATTGTCATTTTTTTAAAGGAAGAGTATATCAAGAGGGCGAAACTCTTCCACATTCAACTGGAAATTGCGTGGAATGTAGTTGTGGACCCGAAGGGCGAATCAAATGTTCGCCTAAGGATTGTGTCGCTCTGAAATCAGAAATTTCACCTGATAATCCACCAGATGGAGAATTCGAGGTATTGAGGCTTGACCGGAACGGGGAAATCGACGAATCCTTTTAAATCAGAAAAATGTGATATCTACACAAAACCAACCTGAACTTCGATTGACCCGTAAAATGTGGAGAAAGCATCAACTAAAATACCTACTTGCATGAAAGGAACCAATCAAAATATTTCAAGCAAAATAAACCAAAATAAATATTCTACGGTAAAGAAATGATGGAAAATCCCAAGGAAACTTTTTTAAATGATTCATATTTACTAAATACTATATTATCGTTCACAATTTTACTTTAGTTGACATCTCTTTCCACCTAGAAAGTGAGTATAGTATACTAAGGATTTTAAAAAAATGGCGCTTTCTCAAATTCGAGAGTGTGCCTTTGATCCTGTGACGTCAACAAACATGATCGATCACAAGCTGTTCTGACTTTTTCAAGTAGTCTAGATTTTTTATGAGAGTATTTCAATTAATTTCGCGATTGTTCTTATTTTAAGTACTAATTATGGAGACTTTGTTTCTATCCATGTGCAAATACCAGCTAAAATTAGTAACTTTAAAGATATTAAACTGATAATTGAAAACCGTGAATTCGAAAGTATAATTCTCGTGCAGATATGTACAAGTATTTACACTTCCCATTATTTTTCCGTAGAATTTGTTAGCAAATTCAAATTGACTAGAGTAGTGAATCCAGTTTAGAAATTGTTGACCAAATAAAAAAATAACGGCCTATACCTTATGTTAAAAAGTATGTCATGAGAGTTTTCAGTGTATACTCGAGAGAACTTGTAGGAATTAGATACTGTCATCAAATTCTTCACATATCTATTAAAGAGGTTTATCCATTAAAGTCCAAAGTAAAACTTCATACAGTTATTGGATTTTAAGCGTAGTCTACAAAATACAATAGGTAAACATTATCTTTTCTGTACTTTAATTTACGGATTAAAGTAAAAAATTATTCATAAATGAAAAACGACATTGGACTTCAATATATGAATCGACGAAAGTGATAATCTAGTCATATCTCCTAAATTACGAGAAAGAGAGAATATAGTAAAAAAATCAGTTTTTACTATCATATTCAACTCGTGACACAAAAAGCGTTACGTAGTGACGCAAAGGTCTTTAGACCCATCAAAACAATAATTGTTCAAAATGTTTTAGTCTTCTCATTAAAATTACCTCTAAATGCGTATAATTTTCATAATTCATTAAGCGAGCAAAATAATCACATTAATATGTAAGTAATCTTATTATATGTATACATGGAACCAATTGTCGAAAATCGATATATACAAATATATACGTATTCACTATAAAAGTATTGATTAATTTTGTAGCTGAAAAATATCCTACTTTCTACTTTTCTAAAATGTATAATTTTGAAATATCTTTTATTACAGTTCTTAAGTTTCTTAATTCTGTTCACCCGAAAATTGATTATACCTACATGAAAAGTGTCATGTCTGAAATTCCGAATTTCATTTGAACTGAGATTATGCAGTAGGGTGGTCAATCTTTTTTCAAATTTGCATGCATATCGACCGGAAATTTGTTCGAATTCACAAACAAATAAATGCATTTTTTTTTTAAATTTATATTTAGAGGTTTTGCCAAGCCCCATGAAGTTTAATACGTACATATTTCTCATATGAAAAAATATATCTTTGTTTATTTTATTCAGAATCCTCAACATTCAGTGAATCTAACTCAACATTTCTCTTCACATTTATAGCTATAGAATACAAATGAATAATTATTTGTAAATATTACGCCCATAAGTTCTACTAATAATTAGACGTTTAAATAAACTGTTTAAAAAATGAATCATTGCTTTTAGCAATTTTCTATTAGAATAGAGGTAGAAAATCGCGGTTTGTGCCCAAATTTTCAACTTATTTTTAACTTTTCAGTTAAATTGAGACGATAATCAACTAAATTATACAGAAGTAATTGTTTAAACCATTTATCATTATTTATAACAATATTCTCTTAGAATAATGTTAGATATTTGAAGTTTTTCTAAAATTTTCCACTTTGTGTCCACTTTTAAGTTAAAGTGAGGTAATAATTAATGCAATTTATTAAACATGATCATTGAAACAAATTATTATTATTTTTAATAATATTCTATTTGAATAATGGTAGAAAGTTGCGGTTTTTTCTGAAATTTTCAACGTTTTGTCTACTTTGAACTTATCGTGTGATAATAATTAATGAAATTTAACAAAAATAATTGTTTAAATTAATTTGGCTTATAACTGTCTTAATTGTCCTATATTAATTCTAAAAAGTTGCAGTTTTTTTTGAAATTTTCAACTTTTTGTCTACTTTTTTCATAGTGCGTGGTAATAATTATTGAAAATTGAAAAACATGATTGTTCAAATAAATTATTATTGTTTATAACTACCTTCCCCTATAATACTGCAAGATAGTTGCGGTTTTTTCTGAAATTTTTCACTTTTTGTCTATTTTTCACGTAGAGCGTGGTAATAATTAATGAATTTAACAGAAATAGTTGTTTAAATAAATTATAATTTATAACTACCTTCTCCTGTAGTAATGCGAGGAAGTTGCGGTTTTTTCTGAAATTTTTCACTTTTTGTCTATTTTTCACTTAGAGCGAGGTAATAATAATTGCAATTCAACAAAAACATAATTGTTTAAATAAATAATTGTTTATAACTGCCTAATCCTATAGTAATGCAAGATAGTTACGGTTTCTTCTGAAGTTTGTCACTTTTTGTCTATTTTTCACTTAGAGCGAGGTTATAATTAATACAATTGAACAAAAATGGTTGTTTAAACAAATTATTGTTGAGAGTTGCGGATTTTTCTTATATTTGCAGATTTCCTTTAAATTTTTAGTAAGGAGCAAATAATAAATATTATTATTAATTTAAGCAAAAATCTGTTTTGGGGTAAGCGTGACTCACTCGGTGAGGAAGGGAATTGAACGCGGAGGTATAGGAGAGGGGTGGAGGGGGGTAGATTTTTATATTAATCTAGTATTCCTATGTTGTTTATTCAAATACCACTGCTCCGATCCAGGTAGCTGATCGATCTCTCTAGCAATTACCCCAGGCGAAGAGCTTCACAGAGTTGATATATGTAAAGGTCTCCACTCAGGCCCATTAGTATCCACGGTTCTTCGTTTCAGGTGTCTTTCACTCCACTGACACTCTTCATCCGGCATTTCTTATAAATTATTTATGACCACACTTTTCTGTCCAGGCATATTTCTTTAGTTTCCTTCACGTCCATGCGTTTTCTCTTGCAAGCCCTGGCGGACCGGCCGAACGCAATCATTACGCTATAGCGTAATGGTAAAGTAATGGTAAAGTAATGTTAAAGTAATATGGCATTATAATTATTGAAAGAAGCAAAACAAATATGTAAATTGTTGAAACTATAATAATACGTTAAAATTTACGTTAAATGATCATGCCGTGATTGCAACAAGTTTCTTTTTCAGCGTTAAAAAATGAAAAAATAATGTGTCTGTCATTGCAGTCTGCTAACGGGGTCTTCAAGCAGGTTGCCAATATGCAGGGGCCCGACTTCAATTACAGCCACTTTGTTTTTTTATTTTTTAACGCTGAAACATCAACTTCTTGCAATTACGGCATGATCATTTAACGTAAATTTTAACGTATTATTAGAGTTTCAACACTTTACATATTTGTTTTGCTTCTTTCAATAATTATAATGCCATATTACTGTAACATTACTTTACCATTACGCTATAGCGTAATGATTGCGTTCGGCCGGTCCGCCAGGGAGCTCTTGTGTTTCTTTGACTTTTTATATCTCTTTGAATTTGGGTATCATTCACACATTCTAACAATTCTTTCTTTGGTTTGCCTCTGGGTACGCTGCCATTTACTTTACCTTGATATACTTCTTTCGTTACTCGTTCATCTTTCATTCTCTCAGCATGTCCAAACTATCTAACGAATTTCTTTCACATTTGTGCACGTCAGAGCAAAAGAAAGACTCCTCAGAGTCGTGAGGAAAAACGAGACAAGTACCTTTAGAAATAGCAAGTCTTACTATTTTGATTGAAAGATAATGTTATCTAAAATAAAAATAAATTGTTTACACAATTATTTTCGTTAATTTGAATTAATTATTACATCACTCTAAGTGAAAAGTTGACAAGAGATGGTTTGTAAAATTGCATTATTTTACCTTGCTCTGAGTGAAGTGGACAAAATGTTGAATATTCCAGAAAAAACGCAACTTTCTAGCATTATTCAAAGACATTATTATTTAAAATAATACTTAATAGTTTAAACAATTTTGTTTGTTAACCTGAATTAATTATTACCTCACTCTAATTAAAAATATGAAAATAAGTTGAGAAATTCGGAAAAACCCGCGACTTTCTATCTCTATTCTAAGAGAAAATTGCTA
>CAKNWT010057806.1:0-10052 GCA_932066315.1 Andricus coriarius | reverse complement strand
TTGCAAATAAAGTTTTGCTTTGACCATATATTATTTCACGTTAATAAATAAAAGAGTGTTTATACATCACAAGCACATGATTTGTCAGTTGCTTTCCAATTTGCTCGATTGATATTCTGAATCCACAATTTTCGAAGTATTTGCAAAACACTTATATCTCACAAAAATATTGTCAATATTTTTCTTTGGAAAGTAGGTTATACACAACCTCTTTTTCACTTCTTCATTAATCACAAAACTCGCATATCACACTTCACACATCATAACTTCAATATAAATAAACTAAACGAAATAGTTTATAATAAATAATGGACCTGCGTTACACAGCTTCCATTTTTTAATATTTTTTCTTAAATACGAAAATTTCTCTATGTTACACGCCATTTTTCAAACTTTTCGCGCCGCAGTGAAATATCAAGTTCCGGTACAACGGCGATCATTGGAGGGGGAAACGTGACTCAACTCTCCCTTGAGGATCTCTAATTTCACCAAAGACAATTTTCATGTTTGTCAGTGTATCCTTAGGCCAGAAAAAACCTGGAAATTAGGGAAAAGTCAGAGAATTTTATTCGTCAAGGAAAAGTTAGGGATTTTGATAAAAATCTTGCAAAAGTGAGACAATTGCTATAATAGATGGTAAAAGTTCGAGTGCGATGTTATGGGTCTGAGTAAATAATTACTTATGAATAATGTAAAAGGCATAAAATGACATACTTCGGACCAAATAAAAAGACCTTGATGATGTTCAGAAGATCCTTTAATCAATCGACGTTTCGAGAGTCAAATGCTCTCCTCATCAGGAAACAGGAATCCAAGTCAAATATAAGTCCTTTATTTTTTTTTAAATTGGAAAAAACCAAAATATCGAAGTCAAAAAGTTTCATGCTTTTACATAAAACTCATCCCAAGTTAATTCTGTGAAGAAAATAATGCAATTGTAAAAGAAGAGAAAGAAAAAAACCATTTTGGGTATGGGAGCGGCGGCGAATGCTGCACACATAAAGGAAAATACACGATTAAAATTCAAATATAAAGTAAAATATTATAATAAAATATATTTTGTTTAGGCCAATAACTTACTAATGCTCAATGCATGGAGACAATTTAATTGAAGTTCATTGAAGCAGTTAATTAATGTGTTTTCCAAAAAGTGCATCTGCGCCAAGTTGTCCTACCTTTTTTGGTAATGTGGCGCGTTTCGATTTCAATTCATAATTATTGAATAAAAAACCAATTATGAAGAAAAATTAGTAAAATTTAGTAAAAATAAGATAAATATATTTACGTTTGATACCATAAACATATTTGAGGGATTATGCCTGCCGAAATTTCAAGAAAATGTTTTTTTAACAGTGCAGAATGTCTCACAATAATTTGAGGGTTATGTCTGCTGAAACGCGTTAGTATTCGAAAACTCGAACGCGCCACATTAGCGGCAAAGATACTTATTCCGGTAGATACATTACAATTTTTTCTAACCATCCCATTCAGTATAAAATAGCTATTATTAAAAATCTTGCAGGCACATCGTTCAAATTATCACATGAATCTTTTTACAAGTCTAGTATTGATTTTATAAAAAAATATTTTGCCACTTAATAATTATCCAAAAGAGTTTGTTCAAACACACATTGATAATAAAATAAAAACCCTTAAAGATCTTTTACCACAACAAGTTAATTCACTTCTAGATTATAATTTAGATTTCAAACGTATTGCTTCTATACCTTTTCATGAAAGCTTGTCTTTTTAAGTTAAAAGAATTTTGAGTGAATTCAGCATTAAAAAAACATTTAGCATTAACCCTAAACTCGATGAGTTCATAAAACTATAGACAAAGATTCTCTTAAGACTTTTCAGCTTAGTGATTTAGTATATAAAATTGTTAGTTTCAATTGTGATAAATGATACGTAGGTGAGACCGGTTAGTTACTTTCCACTAGAACTAAAGAACATCACGATAATTTTAGACACAATCCTAAGAACCATAAAGTTATTGCAAAATATCAGGTTGAAACTGGTCATCAATGTGACTGAGAACATGGATTGGTTTTACACCATGAATCTAATGTGTGTGTTTAATTTTAGTCGATTATACAACGTAATGCTAGATTCCTTCATTTAAGATCCAATATTTTTCCTTAAACATGCTTATTTTATCATCATTTCATCATTATTTTTACAATTTTAGTAGTTGTTAATTTGATAATAATTAATTGTTGTATTAATAATTTGTTACTGAGACTTTATAAAAACAAAATTACAAAATTTTTAACTAAAATTTAAGGAACCTGATATATCTGAGCAGAACGTTCGTCCTGCCTTCCATTTTAAATTAAAAAAAAAGTTTTTTTCAAAGAATTTTTTAATGTTGTCCGTGATGTGATACTAATGGATCTTACTACTTTTTAACATATCAAAGTAAAAATATTAAACTTCAGGTAAAGACTTACAATTTTTATTTTGTTTCTCAACCTCACTTTTTTTATCGTATATGTTTCGTTATGGTATATAAAATGGTTTTTTTCTTTCTCTTCTTTTACAATTGCATTATTTTCTTCACAGAATTAACCATTTCTGTTTCTTTCAGTTGCTTTCTGTTGGCGATTATATTTTTAGTTACAAAAAAATTATTAACTGGTTGAAAATTCAACAATTTTGTTAAAATTTCATCTGTTTGGTTCAAAATAAAATTGTTTTGTTGAAACTTTGTCTATTTGGTAGAAAATTAACATTTGCAGTATTAAAACTTATCTGTTTTGCAGAAAAATCGTATTTTTGGTTGAAAATTCGACTATTTGGTTGGAAAATAATTTGTTTTAGATGAGGATTAAACTGGTTTGTTGAAAATGGGTCTTTTTCATTAAAAATAATTTTTTCAATTCTCGGCATAAAAATTCAACTGATTTAGCGAAAATTCGTATTTTGGCTTGAATGTTCAAAATTAATCTAAAAATGGAATATTTACATTTTTGGTTCGAATTCTTCGTTTTTGTAGAAAACTTGTCTTTTTGGTAAAAGTTTCCTCTTTGTTAGTTAGAAATGCAACTGTTTGGTTGCAAATTAACTTTTTTGTTAAAAATTCGTCTTTTCGCTTGGAAAATCCAACTGGTTTAACGAAAATTCATATTTTGGTTTGAAAGTTTGAAAATTTATCCAAAAATGTATTATTTACATTTTTGGTTGAAAATTCTTCTTCTTTGTAGAAAACCAATCTTTTTAGTTGAAGTTTCCTCTTTGTTTGTTAAAAATGCAACTGTTTGGTTGAAAATGTACTTTCTTGTCAAACATTCATCTTTTCGCTTGGAAAATTCAACTTCTGGGCTGAAAACTGAAATATTTTCTTGATAATTCGTTTTTTGACGGTTGAAATAATAACTATTATATTTTTCGTTGAGAATTCATCTCTCTGTTGAAAATTCAACTGTTTTTTGTTGAAGTTTTATCTTTTCTGTTTGAAAATTCGACTATTTAGTTGAAAATTTACTTTAATAGGTGGAAAATTTCAGTATGTTGTTGAAAATTCGAATATTTTGTTTAAAATTTAATTCTTTTGTTGAAAATTCAAGTATTTTGATAAAAAGTAATATTTTTTGACAGAAAATGCGTCTTTTTGGATTAGAAATGCGTATTTTTGTTCAAAATTCAACCATTGTGTCAAAATTTAAACTATAGTTTAAATATATATAAAAAATGACTATTTTACAAAGTATACTTTCTACAAAAGTCATTTTTTTGTCGAAAATTCACTTTTTTTTTGACAATTCATTCTTTTTCCGTTTATAAATAATTCTATGTTAAAAATTTTATAAGATTTAAACTCTGGTCTTTGAACAATAATGATCAGGGAAAATAAAAAGTTGGCTAGAAAAATCACGTAAAAGTCGCAGGGAATTTTGAAAATGCAGTTTTTCGGCTACCCTGTTTACGTGAAAGTGTCGAAACATTTGGGGGCTATATTGATATATCTGGATAATTTTAATCAAATGAGTACCATTCTGTTGCAAATCACTTCGTTCCAACTTTAAGATCAAAGTAATACCCCAGGATTTTCTTTGATACTAATATTGATAGTAAACAATAAGATATTTCTTCACAAAATTTGCTTTCTCATTGACCCTTGACCTTTAAATTTTGATCATTGAGCCTAGCCTACTGAACGCTTCCTTGAGGTCTGGTGCCCTATTTTTTTAAATAAGATTTTCATTATTTAATTTCGATCTTTTTCAACTTAATGAATTTTCATAGAAATGAATAATGTTTGTAACTGTTATAACGAAAATATTTTTCTCTCTGCAGATTTACCAAATTGTTAAATCGAACTTTCGTCGAAATACTGTTTGTTCAGTGTCTCATGAGCTTGGCAATTATTAGTTGCAGTGTTTATGGAATGTCGACACATAGCATATTTAGTGTGTATTTTATAAATGCTCTTTTGTTCAATATGTGTATGATGATGCAACTTTTCTTGTTCTGTTTTTATGGGAATGAACTCATGTTACAGGTAAATTCATCACATATATATTATAATTTTCAATGTCCGATATTATGGTTTATTGTTAATTCGTGATTTAAACTGTATTGTTTACGTATTATATGATAAATTGGGTGGTCTGATCAAACTCGAATTTTCTACTTAAAATTGTGCCGTCTGATATAATATGCCATTTCTACTTGCAGAACATTATAGTAATCCCCACAATTTTGGAAATTATTTCTATGAAATACTAACATTTTAATTTTTTATTGTAGAGTACTAAAATCAAAGAAGCTTTATACGAAATGGATTGGACTTCGCTTAGAAAAGACACAAAATTTAATATCATCACGATGATGATATGCACATCAAAACCAATTATAATATCGTCAGCTGCTGTAATCAGAGTCAACATTTCTTCTTTTATTTCTGTAAGTATCACATTAATTTCTGCCTTATTAGCTCTTTCCTTTTTTCATTTTTTCATTTTATATTTTTCCCGAAAGTAGCTTGGAACATAAGAAACTACTACAAAAAATCAGTTATAAACAAAGTCAACAGATTTAGCAAAAGAGAGGAAGTATCAATGCTTTTCAAAATTATTTATTTCTCCCGATATATTTTCAATTATTATTAATTAACAATTATTAATTATTATTTATCATTTTTTTTATCATTATTGATTTACTTATAATTTTTTTGTATACATAAAGAAAGTGAATTATTAATTAAGCTATCAGTTAAGGGCATGCACCAGAGTGTCACGTGACCAATTACATCGCTTATATTCGGCGGGTTTGATAATTTGAACAATGTAAACGTATTAAATTTTGGCCAATGCTTCAAATCTTATAAGGGCACGTCTGTCTGGTCCATTTGAGTTTTAATTATTTTTAAATAGTGCAATTGAGGGGCCACATTCTATAACGGCCTATATATTTATAAATTTTTCTCACTGAGCGGCATTGACCCCTTAACACTTTTCGAACAAATTTCGGATTTTAATTCATTTGAATAAATTTGAATAAATTAAATTTCTTATAAGAATATGTCCTTTTAAAGTTCAAATTTCGAACTTCATTGAAATTTTTGAGAGGCCAACTCCTTGCAGCGCGGAAAATGTATAGGCGGATATAGAATCCCGCCCCTCAATTTGATTAATTTTGGATTTGGAATGTAGATTAGAAAAATTTAAACAAAGCGATGGCATACTGACAATTGTTATTGCTTTTTTAGATAATAAATGCATCATATTCGGCTTTCAACGTACTTCAGCATGCGGTCAAAAAATAAATGCAGTTACAGTACAGTCCGGTTACTTTTTTTCTGAATGTATAACTTTGCTGATATTAACCAGAAAAGTTGTTTTTTGCATAATGTGGAATATGTACAATAAGCTGTGAAATAATGTGAGAAATAATTTTAAACCAGCTCCTTTTTTATGAAGTGCGATTGTGAATTATTTGAATTAGTCTTGTAGAATTTTGATAATTATAATGTATATAATTACAGACAAGTAATCTAATATATGAATCTTATACGTAGAAGATTCATGGTTTAGAATACTTTACTCGAAAATGTTATGCTATAGAGTAAACACACTTTCGAGAGGAGATTTTCTTCGAAGAAAATGTAAATAAAACACTTTCAACAATAGACGTATTTTACAAAAATAAATAAAAACTATTTTAAAATGTGCAGCCTCCTTTAAAATGAACAACCTGTATGCAGACCCAAGCTGCAAATAATCTATTCGTACTTTTGGTCACAGTTACAATCATAGTAAATATAAGAAACTTAGATAAGGTTAAAGAAAAAATGCTTTAATTATACAGAACAGAGTGGACCATAAAATATTTTTTGCATGCAAAAATGCAGCAGAGTTTGAAAATATGGCATCTTTTATGAATTTTATTATACCTTCACACAAACAAAATTAACTTGACCCAATGATTCAAAGATGTAATTTCTTTGGTGATATTTCTTTAATAGAAAAAAATGGTTCTTTGCAATAAGGGTAAAAATCAATATTAAGCCAAAGATATCATTTCTTGGAAGCTAAGAACCTAGTTGAATTGAATCTCTTTTTAACATCCTGAGAAATATATCTTTAATTCAATTAAATCGATTTTTTTAAGTGCTAAATTCTTATATTAAAATAAGTAATTTATCCATGTTTAGATCGAGTAATTTAGTTTCTTGGAGTGAAACAAATATTTTTTGCAGAAAAATAATTATTCATTCAATTGAAAACAATATTGATCAGATGCTAAAAGTTGACCCGATTATTGCGAATAAATAATGATATAAATCAAATCAATATTTGAACAATTAAATTTGGATCTACACAGCATATCATTTCATAATAGAAATTAGTTTCCAAGGAAATAAGTTAGCTGAAAATGTTCACCGTAGTTTTAATGAAAATGCTATCATCTATCTTACTGCCTTATATATTTTAGAAATTTTTGTTAAAACAACTCAATTTAAGGCTTTTTTTACTCAAAAATGTTGCCTCTCAATTTCGGGTCAATGTCCGACTCAAAATGAGCCCCGTTTTTTCTTGAATAATAAATGACTATATATAATATTATAAAAAGTTTTAAATGAAAGTATTAATAATATCTACAATTTTTTAAAATTTCATTTCATTTAAATTATTTAAAAAAATATTTTTCCATCAAAGTTTTTATTTTATAGGTAAATTTTCCTAAAATCTGAAAACCGGATATAAAAAATAGTGAAATCAATATTCACGTATATTTTATTAAAAAAGCTTCTTAACAGAAAGTTACGAATGCGCTCGCTTGCAAGCGCGCGCTTGACTTTCTAGTATTGAGTAAAACCACGTAAAAGCAATTTAATTAAAGGCTGCACCAATGACGTAAATTCTTGCTCTCTTGCTATGTTTGTGAATATCATTTTTATGCTTCATTAATTATTAAAATCACGAAAATAGATAATACATGCCGCAAGTAATTATCTAAGCATTCAAAATAATTGTGAAGGCGGGAGCATTATATATTTGGAATAAACTACGTGTAATTGATATGTCGCAAGGCTTTTTTGTTCGTTTGATCATAAGCTTCATTGTGATAAAAATAAAAATGAAAGAATTTAATAAGAAACCTAATCATTATATAAAAACACATTACTTTCTACTTAATTAGCCGTTTCTTTGATTTATTAATATTATACATTTTCTAAAAACGTTTACTGCCTTTCTATTCCTAAAATCAGACACAGTACCCTGCAGGAGTTTTGAGACTGACGACTGCTTTTTGACATTCGTTAAAATTCTTGTGATCTTAATAAAACAAAGTATAGCAACTATTTTTCCAAGTACCTTGAAATATAAAAAATGACACACAACCTCAGTTGTGAATAGAGTCATTAGGCTAATTTTATGAACAAATATTGCAAAAAAGAGCAAATATCAATGCCTTTTAAAATGAATAATTTCTTCCGATATATTTATTCATTATTAATGATTCATTATTATTTATGATTTTATTTTTCATTATTGATTTATTTATAATTATTCTGGCTCATACCGAAAATTAATTAAGGGCACCTACCAAAGTGTCACGTGAACAATTACGTGTTTTATATTCGGCGGCTTTATTATTATTTTACAGGTAAGTCATTTCCCTTTTCGGGTAGGGGTGACTTGCTCGGTGGGGAAAGGAGTATTGTGAAGTAGGGGGTATACATTTTTTAGATTGAGCTAGAATTTTCGTGTTATTTATTTAAATGACACGTTCGTTCCGCAACACTGCTCTGACCCAGGTTGCTGATCAATCTCTCTAGTGATCACCCCAAGTGAAGAGCATCACCAAATTGTTATGTGTGGTACCCCAATTGGGCCCATTAGTATCCAAGGTCTTTGTTTCAAGCGCCATTTACTCTATTCTCACTCTGTTCACTGAGAAATATGGATTATACCCGGTAACAAAAAATATGTTACCGGATATCTCTTTTAAAGAATTATTAGGAGGTGAAGATATATGACAACAGAGTTGCGAGATAGAAAATAATACATTAGAAAACCCAATTGAAAATGTCTGCGTCACTGAGGTTATAGATATAATTAAGAATTTAAAAAATGTTAAGGCTGCTGGTGTAGACAGTATTAATGCTGAAATGCTTAAATACGGTGGCGAGTACATACCTCACAGGGTGTGCGAATTGATCAATTTATGCATCGAGACGGGACAAGTTCCAGACGATTGGAGAAAAGCGATTATTGTACCAACATACAAAAGAAAGGGAGATAAAAACAACTGCAATAATTACAGAGGTATTAGCTTACTAAGTACCGTAAGTAAAGTATACTCAAAAATACTTATTCGTAGGGTAATGGAAATTACAGAAGAAAAGATATGGGAAGTCCAAAGTGGATTTATGCCAGGAAGATCATGCACAGATCAGATATTCAGCTTAAGACAGATCACAGAAAAAAGATTAAGAGTAGGAAAGAAAGTTTTCTGTGCATTTGTTGACCTAGAAAAAACATTTGACAAGGTAAATAGAAGTAAACTTTGGGAAGTCCTTAAAGAGTACGGAGTCCATGGATGGCTCCTACAAGCAATACAAACAATATATGCAGGCAGTAAAACGAGTGTAAGGGTTAATGGGAAACTGAGTGAATGGTTCAATATTTTTCAGGGTGTTAGACAAGGATGCGTTATGTCCTCATGGCTATTTATCATATTTATGGACAAGTGTCTAAGAATGGCCCTCTTCGACGAAGAAGGTGTAGATCTCGAAACGGTGAAAGTACGTGGTTTGGCTTTCGCAGATGACAAGATTGTTAAGGCAGAGTCTATCGAAGACTTGCAAAGAATGTTGAACAAACTTAACACAAGCATGAAGAACATGGGCCTCAAAATTAACGTAAATAAAACAAAGCTAATGGTGTTTGAAGGAAAAAGTGAGAAAACAATGTGCAACATTGTCCTGAATGATGAGAGATTAGAGCAAGTTGACAAATACGTATATCTGGGTAGCCTATTCACTAGCGACGGAAAAATAGATGGGGAGTTAGATAGGCGCATTGACGAGGGTAAGAAGGCTATCGGTAGAGCAGGGTTTATTCTCAGAGATAAAAACAAATTAAAAGAAGGCCATGCCTACGGGTACTGAAATTTCGGTACAAATATTTCCGAACTACTACTTTGGCTATTTGTACCGAAATTTCGGGGATACCTGCGATTAACTTGAAACTCCGTATATCAATGTATTTTGACACGCTGATTATGAAAATGATAGTGAAAATTATTACAAATTTTATTTTCAAGGTCTAAACTATTATTTACCAATTTTAATTCTACTTTGCATTAAATAAATCTATTTTATTAAAGAGATAGTGTGACTTACTAAATGCTTCAAAATTGACGTTGTAAAAGAAAAATTATGCAGAAAAAAGTTTTGACAACGAAAGAATGGAAGATTCGCTGGCAAAAATATAAAGTTTTCAACATTAATGGCAATACTTACAGTATCAAAATTTCTTATTTTGACAAATTAAATAATATCACATTATTTTATTGTAATCATTGAACGTAATTCAAGT
>CAKNWT010057742.1:0-22977 GCA_932066315.1 Andricus coriarius | reverse complement strand
CCGGTTCTGTCCGGTTTCTTTTTGAGTCGAGAAGGAGATCCTTTAAACCAGGCTACCGGACGCATCCTCAGATTGCGGATAGAGGGTCCCTGTACCGAGGGTTACTGATTAATATGGGTACAAAATAAATAAGCAGTCGCGTAAAATGGTCCAAGGATAGTCCCAAAGGAAAACACACAATCCAAGGCTTGAGGACGGTGCCGAAGTCTGCAAGGCTTGAGGACGGTGCCGAAGTCTGCATGGTACCAGGGACTAGTGACTCAACCTGTGCCTCTGGGAAGCCACATGATCTCCCAGAGTATATAGTCTTAATCTTAAATGCGGGGATCGACTGGGGGGGGGGGGGCCCCCCCGACCTTTCCCTCGCTGCTCGTGAGAACAACAAGGCCGACTACCCTAAAGTTGGGGGAGCCAATCAAGACAAAGTCAATACGACGGACAGGCAGGATCTCAATACTTTTGAGTAGACGGATTGATTGAGGAACGACCTGCTGGAGTGCTACGATACCAATATGACCCCTCAGCGAAAATATTACATGGCGCGCCTGCATGCTCTGTGTTGCAAGAAACACCCAGAGCTCTCGCACTTTTCGCACCAACTGCTGCGAAACCGTGCCGCTCACACCCGGAGAATGGGTTATATAGCGGAGCGCCTACTCTATCGCAGCCAGAACAAGCCGGCAACAGAGAAAGAGAAGCGACACTGAGACCAACCGCGAGCAGGCATCCAATGGAGGAAGAAAGATGCTTTAGGACCAGAAGAAACATCAACATCCACGTTTCTCAAGCAAAAAGATCTGGCTGACGTGCTTCGTGGAGATTTTTTCGAAGAATCCGACTCAGCACCAAAATAGGCTGGGCTAGACAGTACGCGTCCTGCACTCAGTGTGTGATTGACTACATAACAACTGGCAGGAAGTTTACTGCCAAGATACGAAAGTTCACGCGCGACCAATGAATCCGTCATCACACACTCAAAGAGTCAAAGCTGCTGACCATCAGGCGGCATATTGCTGACAGAATACAATATGTATTATCTGATGTTAGGAGAAATCTAGAGCGGAGATAGAGAGGGTAAGAAAAAAGTAGCAGTTTTTCTCTGACCTATTTCGAGTTTTCTGAGACCCTCCAGTTACTTTCGGTCAACCGCCCAAGCCAGAGGAGGTCACTTATAACACCTAAAGAGGAAGACCTACCTATCGCTACCGAAGAGGTGAAAAAAGTGCTAAGAGGCATGAAGAGCATCTGGCCATACTTTCACCTTATATCTAAATTCGGAAGAGCCTATTCCGGAGTAGTTGATCGAATCTATGCTAGAAATTCAGAGCAACTAAATCTAGCTCTAAGGATTGTCGAGGAGTACACTCGGGAGATTGGAATGGAGTTTGTGTTAGAAAAATGCACCAAGGTTGATTTGAAGTGAGGACAACTTACTGGCATACGTCTTACAACTCGTCGACAGCGCTGCATTCAGGATGTAACATCTATCAAAAATGCTGCAAAGTATCTGCGATGAACATGCTTGCCGTCCCAGTAGTACTGTATTCATTTAAGGTAGTATCATGGGCGAAAGACGAGCTCAGATCCCTCGAAATTGGGTTACGAAAGATTATGCACATGAACAAAAGCTTGCACCTTAAGTCGCAGTACGGACGACCCGTACTACGACTTTACATCTCACCCCATCAAGGTGGTCGCGAAATACTAAATCTTGAATGTCTTTACAGCAGGATCATTCTGGGTACAGCACATACAGTCGCAAATGGACAAGACCCTCTTCTTAAAATGGTCAGGAAACATCAGGAAGTGGGCAAAGGAGAGTTTCTGTGCAAAGCAGCGAAGTAGGCTGCTCAAACACTTGGCCTTGTTTTCATACCCAGGGGTGAGCGAAATGTATCAAACATTACCCATTTTGAGTACTCAATTCTGAAGGCCTGGATCAAGAAAGCACAAGAGAAAAACTACCGTGAACAGCTCCTCGACAAGAAGATGCCCGGCATCTTCCACTCCGAGCACCTAGGACATATACTATCTAGATGTCTTACTCATGCGGCAACCACGTACATCCAAAGGCAAAATGCAGCACTAAGAGTGCTTCATTACATTCTCTATCACTCTTAAGACATTAGCCCTGATATCGCTTCGCCAAATGCTCCTAGGGAAATAGAGTCAATTGTCGAAAATGAGAAGTGCCGAGTATACTGGAACTTCATATTCTCGACAATTTTTTCTGTTGCGCACTCGAGGCCTGACATAGTTCTTCTTGATATCGCGAAACGAATCATGTTGGTTATCGAATTTTCGGCACCAGTCAACAAGAACATCACAGCCAAGGATAATGAAAACAGAGAGATATATAAAGACCTTATTAGGAAGTTGCATCGGTTATACCCACAATATTCTGTTAATCTAGTTGCCCTAATCATCACTGGATTTAAAGGTGCCAAGCTTTCACTGTTTAATAGTCTGAAAAACAACCCTGCGTGTCAAGAAAAAGCTAAGAGACTTGCGGGGAAAATGCAGAAGGCGCTCGCTCTTTGGTCCCTCTGTGTCCTCCGGGTGTACGAGACTTTTTCCTCATCGTCATATTGAGTCCATCGCAGACTGTAACCACCCATCTGACAGTCGTGAGAAAGGTACTGCTTTACCCAACAGGCAGTGTAAGTTAACGCACGTGGACCTTTTTGAAAACTTAATAAGTAAGGGTTTGAACTGATATAGATTCAATTTTCCCTATGACTAAAGCAAAGCTAAGATCTTGAACTACGTGTGACAAATTTTCCCATTAGCTTACAAATTATATTTTTCTTTCCATCAATTTCTATATTTTATGCACGCCGCATTGTCCGCTAATATCCTACATGCATAAATTCAATCATTTAATGAAACAAATAAGAGTATAGATTGGTTTTAGCTTGATAATGTTCGAGTCTGATTGCTAATTTTCAGATTTCAATTGATATAAACTAACTGTATTATCTAAAAGTATTTATAACATTAGTATGTTAAAAATAATTGTTGATTTCAGGCAAATTTCCATACATTTTTAATTTTATTTTTCTAAATTTTCGAGTAAATTTTTATAAATTTCCACATATTTTGCCTAAAGTTTCCTTTCTGAAAACGTTGATATACATCATGTGAATAATTTTATTTTTGTATGCCATTTTGAATTTAATAATTTACAGGCAAATGTGTTAACAATGAGCCCTGAAAACTTTAAAAAGAGAATTTCCATGAAATATGCTTCCGAATCAATCGTTTTCAAAGGCTCAAATATTATTGACCCTTTACTACAATGAATAAGAATAATATTATCTTAACCGCGATTTTTTTTTTTATGTAACACGAGTATGGTTTCCTCGTTTTATGGGTGTGGTTTGGAGCAGCAAAGTAGGTATTTGTTGGTGGTGGGGTACTTTACCAACCTAGGTCGGTAAAGTACACTTTATTGTTCGCGAGAAATGTGTGCGCATGCGCGTGCGTTGCTTCGGCCGACGCGCACTGTTCTACGAAGCACTTGTACCTTTAAAGTAACCTCAAACCTGAGACGTAATATCATGCGAAAACTCGGAAACCATACTCTTATTACATAAAATATCGTGTGTACCGAGGCAGCGAAGTCTTTTCACAGTCTCGCGTGTTTGCAAAAACTCACGCTCGGCCGTAAAAACATTTCGCTGCCTTGGTGTACAATATACTATTTCAATGTAGATGCTCAAATTATGCGCTATGCGGAGAATCCTCCATGCATAATGCACATATAACTTTTATGTTTCATTTCCTTCCTGCGATAAAGTAAACATTTTTCTCAGAATTGTAGTAGCATTAACATTATCTAAAGTGGTATTTAATTATATTTCATCACACTTATATCGATCTCCGTAGTTCAAAAACTATCAATTTTAAAGAAGTATTACTCATAAACCTTTTAATTTCTATTTTACCCTAGAAAATATGAATAAAATATGAATGGTGCGTAGGAAATTTTTTTTATTTCACAATTGATATGAAGCTGTACCAAATATTAAAAATATTGAATTCATGTAAACGTATTTCTATAAAGTATTCAACATTATATCTGTATTTAATCGTAAAAACGACGTCTTACCTTAAAAGTAGAGGTGTGTCAACGTAGTAACGAACACGAAAATAAAGCACGAATGCTGGTCTTCCACTGCTGTCCAAGCCCTGAAAATAAATAGAAACATATTAGTAGTGTCGACAATGGCTGTATGATAATTATTTAGAATTTTCCAATCAAAAAAAGTTTGTTCAGCAAAAAAATCTCGAGGATTTCTAATTTATTTTTGAATACCGTCAATTGGGAAAAACCACTATTAGGTGACGAATCGCTACAACAATTTTGTTTAAAACCATCAAAAGCTGAATTTTTTTAAAATTGTGATTGGGCGCAATGTAGGTATAATTGCTGCGTCTCCACTTTATGGACTACACAAACTTTTAGAACTAGGCATTTAAAAGAAGAACATCATTCTACTTCCGTATTTTTAATTTTCGATGAATTAAAATGAAACACATACTTTTTCTTTTAAGCTGTGATATTTTATGAAATGATATACCACATCAGTTAAATCCAAAATTTAAACAACCATACACTGTTAGAAAAATCTGTACTAGATTTAGTATACATGTAATGGAAGCAAGAATGCACAACATGAAATTAAATTTAGTATAGCAGCGTACAGTAAATTTAGTATATGCATATACTGAATTTAGTATGCACGAACATGAAATTTAGTATACGCGTATTCTAAATTAAGTATACATGTATAAGAAATTTAGTATACGCATGTATATGGCGTTCTGTTTTGCGTGGGTTCCGTCTTTATCATCTGTAAACATGATCAGATGAAAAATGAAATTAAAGAACAAAGTTTTAATTTTTAAATAATGATATCGTTAAGCTACATTTACATTAATAAATTAAGCAAACCTTTTAAAGAGAAGGCAGAGCCTCGCAGAAAGAAGCCGAACCTTTTAGCATCACAAAGAACTCAAACAAATGCCACCGACCACACGCAGAAAAAAGAAATGTTTTATTCACTTATCAAGAAATGTAACGTGTTTGTTGTAACCGTAACAGTAAAAACTGCACTTAATGAGGGTGTTAACATGTCAAAATCACTTAGCATTTCGTAAGTGTCACAGTGAAATTAAGGTGAATTAAGCGGCAATCCTTTAGTAAATGAAACCTCTATTCCCTGGTATTAAATACTATAAGACATGTGAAATTCACTGAACCGAGATTACAATAGTGGTGCAGTGAACATTACAGAAGGATCGGTACATGCTACCGATCCGATCCGTGCGGACCACCGGATGAATTCATGACGCCATCAGCAATGGATGGATTGCATTACCTCATGGCATCACCTAAAAAACATTTTTTTTTGACATCTGTGACAGTCGTCACATTAATCCATATTCCCACTTAGAAATAAAGGGGTTTTATAATAAATAACACTATTTTGGATGGCACATCTTATTCACAGATCGCATACAGTTGAGAGTTTATTGGAGCACTACGTGTTTGTGTCCCACGCCTGTCACAGCTGACTTGTATGGATATGAGGTAAATGCGAGAACATTTTTCTTGTACGCGCGATGGCATGGGCGCGTATTCAGAAGTAGTTACCGAGGTCACCACCTCAGTTACAAATGCATTTCGGGATTATTTCACAGATCGTAACTTGTATAATAGTGTAGTGGTTAAGATAGTCGACTTGCGTGCTTAGGTTTATGCGTTCCAACCCCCCCGTTGCGTGCGAAATTTCAATTGTATTATAAGCGTTGTAACCTTGCAAATTCCGATTAATTATAAGTATATCCGAACATGTATCTATGAATTAACCGTGTATTAATTTATTAATTATTTTTTAGCAATATTTTTTTACAATTCATAGTGCCGTCTAAAGACTCTAAAGTCTAAACTATACTAACTATAGTCTATACCATTAACATAAGTTAGCTTTGCAGTCTGCAGTGGGACTCCGATACCGTGTCGAAAGTCGAAAATCGAGCGGACCTCTTTTTCTAACGTGTGGAGCTGGAAAGAGAGATTCGTTCGATTTTCGGCTTCGAAACAGCATCGGAGTCCCACTGCTACTAAAAATATCCGTGCAGAATAGCGACTGGATCGGTAAAATCTACGGATCCGCAGGTCAGCACCACTTGAGAATTGCCACTGGTAACCAGAAATGATAGTCATATTCAGTTGCCTATACTTGTAACATTCACTGAACTGCCGTGTTGTCCATATATGTACTTGGAAGATCAGTAGATTAAACTTGGTTTTCAGTAAAATATAGGGTTCTTTTTTCTGCGTGCACGTTCCCCGACTCGCCTAAATCAAAACGCGCTTGCGCGGCTGAATATAATAAACACGTATATGAATTTTAGTATACAGAAACTATGAAATTCATATGCGTGAAAGAAACTTACTGTACACTTAATAAATTTAGTATGCATGTAACATCATAAAAGAAATTTAGTATACGTAAGTATACTAAAATTACAAAGTGTAATGAATTTAGTAAACATATAGGAAATTTAATATGCTCGTGTATACTAAAATTGCAAACATTTCTAACAGCGTAGTCTGCAACGAATCTTGCATAGTATTTTCATCTGTGCTATTCTACTGGTAGGAAAATCTGATAGAAATTTAATATACATGTGATTGAAGTAATTTGCATATACCGTAAATTGAATTTAATATATCATCATCTTCTAGGATTAATATACATTTATAATAGGCTGCGTCTAGTCGTCAAGAAATATTTGGAAAGTTGGAAAAGGGGATTGACTAATCGTCTCGAAAATTCAGGACGACTAGCCAAGCTTATGAAAAATATTTGACTACTCATCCCGCATTTCGGGACTTTGCTATTAAAAAACCAGTCATTTATGTTTAACTAGAAAAGAATATCATATTTTATTATTTATAACTGAAAATGACTGCAAATATTATTTTTAATTTGTCTAAAGTAGAGTTATCTGACTTATCTAATAAAAATAAATATACGTGTATATTACATGTATTTTAAAATTGCAAAAATTTCTAACAGTTTAAGAAATGTACATACGTTTTACCTCGTATGCGGTCAGCAGTCAGCACTCAATTTTTATTTGGTGTTAGACAACCCGCTATTATCGCGACCCATTGAAATCACCGAAATCTATTCGAAAAGGTATTTCGGTTTGATTGACGACAAAGCGGAGCCCTTAATTGAGTCTGCCCTCAGGCTACATTTTTATACAGAATTTTGAAAGATGAGTCTCGAATATAATACCTCCTCATTTCAGGAAATGACGATACTTTTAATGACCGTCTCGAAAGTAACCGCCACAAAGCTGGCATTTCTCTAACCTTAAACTGATTTTTTTTCCCATAAAATTTTTAATTTTTATATTTTTTCAGGTCTTCTGATATTTATACTTTGTCCCTTAAACTAATTTTTGTCACAAATTATAAAAAAAAAGAATTTTTAGACAGTTATAATTATATAAAAAATATATAAACTCATTTTTAAGTATCTTTTAAATATGATTTGTATAAGATTTATAATTCGACTGCTCCATAAAATTAAGTATATTTTTTGCAGCTTGATTTTTTACAATAAAACCAAAAATGATGCCATTCTGCAGAAAGTAATAAAATATTAACAAAGTTTACACAATATTAAATATTACAGAGAAAAGACCTGATTAGGTTTATTTAAATGCCAAAAGTAAAAATGTCAAAATCTATAAAAATAGAATTGGTTCAATCCTGTGCAGAAATCGCCATATCTTTTCCCTATTATCGCTCTGGCCCTGATCGGGCTGATACGGTCTTACCCGGGTAGGGCTAATTGAATGGCCGGGAGTCACGCCCGATCGGGTTAGTCAGGTTACCTATTTCAACGCCGCCTAGAAGGTATTGAAGAAAATTATGAATAGCCGTATACTTGTTTTGAACGGTTATTATTGAGAGGTGCATTTGGTGTATATTATGATGAACCCAACGATCAATATAAAATGTTAAAAGTGAAAACTAGTACACTACGAGTTCTGAAACACCGTGTCATTTGCATACCATATTGACGTGATGTGAATAAAAGGAATGAAAGTTTAAGCAAATCAGTGAAACCTTACTTCTAAATTAAAATTATTATTAAAGCTGTTGGGACGGTGTCCAAAAAAATGGCGAAATCTTCGGAGCACTAAATTTTGTTACTAAGATTAGAAAAATCGTGATTAAGGTTTTACAAAGGCACTTCGAACATTTTCTGGAAAAGATGCAAGATTAAGAGTCTCGTAATATACATTTTTTCAATAAAAAATCAATGTTTTTCAGATTTATCGAAAAAAGTCATCAGGAAAAACTGTTCGTCTTTTTGAGTACAAAGAATGACGATACGGAAAATTTTTAAATCTTGAAAATAAGTCGTTTCAAAAATTTTGAAAATGCTCTAACTTTTTGAATTTTTATCCAAAATAGCTGGCTATCGAGCTTGACCTTAATTTTAGGACACTACAAAAGTATACCAAAGGCCATTGCAATCTATTAATTCTTTCGAAAGTTATCGTGCTAACAAACTAAAAATCTACAGGCACACGAACACACAGACTGACATTCGCGAAAACTTGCTTTTCGGGTGCAGAAGCTCTTAAAACGTGGACATTTGATAAAAACGGGAAGGGGGGTCAAATTTTACACAAATCTAATACCTTCTCTGATCAGAATGTAAAAATGTGACAATATATAGTTAGCTCGTTGCAATGATTATAGGTTTTATAAATCAGGTACGTGGATATTAATAAGTTCAACTATAGTTTTTCCGTGTGATATGGATTTTTTTTTTCTGTTTTACCAATTACCTATAGCAATCACCAATTTTGTTTGAAAGTTACGATTCTAATACATCTGAGTGTACAAGCTATAGTTACATCTTGGCGATATTTTAATTTATGTTTTCGGTGCATTTTTACATTTTAATTTTTTTAAATTAATTTTCTCCGGTTACATTAACATGGAAATATCCTTCTTCATTTTATTTTTAAATTAAAAAGGTTAACCTTTGGTATTTTTACAAAACTCGTTAAACTTAATAACATAAATTCTTAATATTAGGTTACCTAAATTATTACATTTTTAATAAAGCATTCAATAATGTTGAGTTTAGCATACAAATTGTAAAATAATGTTTCTTTATAGAATGAATACCGAGTACTCTGCTCAGAAAGTTTAGAAATCCACATGCGTAAGTTTACGTGCATTCCATGGATATACCATATAACGTAATCGGATGCATGGGAATGCCGGTGGGACTTTGGCGCCTAAAGGAACACGAGAAACAGGAACGCGGAATCGTAATTATATTATATGCATCGAAGATCTGGTTTTCGTCGTATAAAGCGAATACTGAGTGAAGTTAAGTCCGTTACACAATTTATTAGATTCAAAGAAAAACAACTTACTCTATAATAGATTTAATGCTTTCACGATGATTCATTTTGATAAATTTAAATTCAAAATTTAAGGCTTTTTCGGGTTTCAATCGTGTGCAAAACTACGAGATTGCCGACGTTTCGTGAACATTGCAGTTCACTTCGTCAGGGCTGACCTGAAACTGAAGTTTCAGGTTATTTTGTTCTTATATATATTCTCTACGATGCCTGTGATTGGCCAGAGCGCCCCATGGTAGGGACTGCTCGAACTTGATTGGCCAATCAAGTCCTTTAAAAAAAAAAAAAAAAAAATTGGTATTATATCCATTGTCCCTATTGATGTTATTAGGGTGTTTTAAGATTTCGATTGCTTCTCTATGTTTTCTTGGAAAAATATTTTGTGTTTTTGCGATGACTGTTGTTTTGTCAAACAAAATGCTATGTCCTGTTTCAATATGATGCTCAGCTAGTGCTGATTGCGTGAAATGTTTTAGCCTGACTTTACTCTTATGTTCCTTTACACGTTGGCTCACCGCCCTCCCGGTTTCTCCAATGTAGACTTTGCCACAAGAACAAGGGATTTTATATACTCCCGGATCACTGAGAGGTGCCTTTTTATCTTTAGGATTGTTTAGAAGTTGTCCTATTTTTGCAGGTGGTTTAAATATGGTTTGGATGTTGTGTTTGTTGAGAATTCTTCCTATTTGTTCTGTGATGCCTTTAATGTAGGGTAGGATTATGGTCTTATTTCTCTCTCTTTCTTTAGTGGGTTGTGTTGACTTGTTTTTTTGAGTGTATTTTCTTATTGCTTTCTGAATTTGCTTGTTTGTGTAATCGTTTTGTATTAGGATTTGTTTAACATTTTGTAATTCCTTTTGTAAGTTATCTTTATCTGTTATGGAGACAGCTCTGTATACAAGAGAATTGATGACCGATTGCTTTTGAGATGGGTGGTGGTGGGAGGAGGCATGCAGGTATCTGTTTGTATGGGTGGGTTTTCTGTAAATTTCGTGTCCTAATGTGTTATCAGATCTTTTGTAAACTAGCACATCCAAGAAAGGTAATTTTCCGTTTTGTTCAATTTCCATGGTGAACTTGATATTAGGGTGTAATTGATTGATGAAATCGAAGAATTTCTGTAGTTCGTCCAGTCCATGTCTCCAGATGACAAAAGTGACGTCAACGTAACGGCACCAAAATTCCGGTTTAAGCTTGGATTTGTTAAAGATTTTTGTTTCAAGATTTTCCATAAAGATGTTGGCTATTACTGGTGAGATTGGAGATCCCATTGCTGCTCCTGAAGTTTGTTCGTAGAATTGGTTATTGAAAGAGAAGTAGGTATTGTTGAGACAGTGCTCTATCAAAGGTATGAAATCGGAGGGAAAGTTTTCAAAGGATTTAATAATATCGATTGTATCAGAAATTGGTACTTTCGTAAAGAGAGATTCTACGTCGAAGCTCACTAAGATGTCTTGGGGTTGAATGTGGATCTGTTGCATCTTTCTGATGAAGTCAAAAGAGTTTTGGACGTGCGTGATGGAGTTTCCTGTGAAGTGATTCAGTTCTTTGGCGAGAAAGCGTGCTAGGTTGTAAGTTGGTGAGTTTATTGCGCTGACGATCGGTCTGAGTGGAATGTTGTTTTTGTGGATTTTTGAGAGTCCGTAAAGTCTTGGAAAGGTAGGATTAGTAGGTATTAATTTAGATATTGTTTGGCTGTCAAGTTTAGAGTTTTTTAAAAGGGTTTTTGTTTTGCTGACTATTATTTTTGTAGGATCTTTTTTAAGTTTTTCATATGTATCGTCAGTTAGAAGGTCCATGATTTTATTGTTATAGTCTTCTTTATTCATTATTACTTGATTGGCCAATCAAGTTCGAGCAGTCCTACCATGGGGCGCTCTGGCCAATCACAGGCATCGTAGAGAATATATATAAGAACAAAATAACCTGAAACTTCAGTTTCAGGTCAGCCCTGAAGAAGTGAACTGCAATGTTCACGAAACGTCGGCAATCTCGTAGTTTTGCACACGATTGAAACCCGAAAAAGCCTTAAATTTTGAATTTAAATTTATCAACTTACTCTATTTTCAACAGTCACCTCTTAAGGCCATGTAATACTTATCGGATTCCTACGTTACCGACATTTTCTTGATAACAAACTTTCTGATTTCTGAAAATACTAAGCAATCCAAATTTTTCCATAAATACATTTTATTTGTAATTATACAAATTTCCGACCATACAAACATTCCTTAGTATTTCTCACTTATATGTTCCCAAATTTTCAACTATAGTAGAATATATATCTCAATTCGTCTGGATGTAAGTCGTTGCGAAAATATGTCGGTAAAGTAGGAAACGGTTGAGTATTACATGGCCTTAAGGGCATGTGATACTTCAATCGGGGTCAGTTCCCCCGGGTTTTTGTCCACAAAACTTAAAATTTGTAAAAACTGAATTCGGAGATGCTATAAAATAGAATAACGGACGTCCCCGAACTCTTTTTTAAGGGATAAAAGCAAAAAAAAAAAAAATACTCTGCTAAATAAAATGTTTCTGTATATGCACTATTTAGGGGTTAGGATCGGTTGTCAAGTCTCTGTCATTCCGATAATGTTGATATCTTTTGTACCGAGTGGCATAGAGGGCGTCTTAACGAGCATAAATTAAATTATTTATGAAATATATTTTTTGGATTGCCTACAAAAAAGCTTAGTTCCGGGACATTAGTTATTATGTTTTATTACTTGTCCTAAGTTTTCGACCAAAAATATTGTGTAGTTTGGAAGTAAAGCTGCGGGGAGAATTGTAACACATATAACCTCAAAATACACGCATATTAATCAAATTTAGCAAAATGAAATTTTTTTAATTATTCCACAACAGAAGAGTTCGGGGACGTCCGTTAGCATGTTCGCTATCATCCCCCAAATTTTAAAGGAAAAATCTTTATTATTGTAGGAATAAAGCCGGGGGAACCTAAAACTGCTAAAATCGATCGTTGTTTATGTATCACATGCCCTTAAGTGTGCGACATTCACAGTAGTCTACGGCTTTTTTTAATTAGTTAAAGTAGGCAGCATGCGACTACACCCTATAAGAAAAAGTTTTATAGACTACTTCAACCTATATTATATAAAATATTTTTATTTCCAATTTTAACAAACTAATGAACTTAGCCTGTCTTTTAGTATGACAAAATGTGTACGTCCATATGAAAAAGTTCCTTATGGGCGGTATTGATTATACATAGAATTAAGGTCATTTGTTTAAAAATTATTCATAATAGGTTGATTTGGCTATAAATCTTTTCGTAGGTCAAACGAGATCCTCATGATTGTATCAAATGAGGATCGAGATTCAAAATCGAACGACTCATATTTACATCATTTTTTAAGTCTTAATTTCTTTTTATTTTCCATTACGTTAAAAAGGGGATGGTGCAACTAGAACCACTATTTAGTTTCTCATAATTAGTCAACCGTGTAATTTGAGAGACATATCCTAACCCCTTGAAGGAAGCATTATTGGAAGAGAAACTCTATTGCTATATTTGAATTGCAGAAGAATGACTCACTCTTAGCTCTTTTTTCCTAAGACTTTTCTTTAAAATATGGTAATATAAAATATAGCTTAATCTTCGCCATTCGTCTAGTGCAAAAAGACTGAGCATATGTTCAAGGACCATTCCCCATTAATCCCGACTGAAAATTAAAATAGAAAATGTTGAGTCTAACTTGTAAAACCAGTGACTCCTGAATATGACCAACGAGCGACAAACTGGATGTATATCAGTTGTTCGTACTCATATGTTCGGTCATTTTTCGGCAGATGGAAAGAAATATTTGTAGCCGAAATATAGAGGATATATCCGACCGAAAACAGCCCACCCATATATATTGTATATATCCTGCTGTACAGTCTTTGTAAAAAAAAGAAATACAGACCATATTTTTGGATCCTAAAATTATATTATTCGGTTAAGTAAATCCTAAGCCTGAAATGTATTTTATATCGTATCATCACCAGCGTTCTTTGGAGGAAGATACCAGTTCTTGAGAATTGCATTATAGTCGCACTATAGGGTTCGAAATCTATAGCAGTATGGTCGCCGACATGTGAAGATAATCATATTACCTCAAATAAAATTGAACGAAATTAAACAATAAAATAATGTTTTGAGAAATTTTTGGATTATATATTAAACAATAATTACTTTTAGGTAAATAATTTTATGTTAAAACGCGGCAATATTGCCATACATTTCGAACACTAGCGCCACGCTCGGTAAGTTTAGGTGTGAAACTTGGTCCGCATGCGTTGAGCGGAATATATTATTTATTAGAAAATGATTTGGTTAAAGTACCGAAATAATTTGTTTGATTCTACCAAATACTTCCATTAACTACACTTAACATACCGAAACAGATGACGTCAGCCCACGCCGGTGACCAGTTTGCGTATCGAAAAGTTTCTCATCGTGCGTCGTGTCGCGAATTAGTGAAAAAATGAGTTATACGAACAAATGTACGCTAATAATATCAACGTTTAAAAAAAACTGGGGTCTGAAGCAGTATGCAGAACATTTTGAATGTAAGTACAACCTTTAGTTCGCAGGGTTTACACCGGTGCAGGCAATCTAATCTCAAAATTAATAAGTGATGAAAGAACCCCACATAAATATATGGAAAAAGCCTTTGTGTCAAATTGGGTGAAAGTTTGGTTTTCTAATGCTGCAAGTGATGCTTATCAAAAACTTTTGTCCTAGAATACAATTTTTTGAAAGTCAAGATCTAGATTTAGATCAAGATCTAGAACTTTGATTGAACGAAACAACCAAAATATTTGCTTGGATCAACTTAAGTATTTGGCTGGATTAATCAAATTTTTGTTGAGTCAACCAAACTTTTTTCTGAGTGCAGTATTATAGATTAGGAGAACTGCAATATTTTGAAACTTTGAACACCGTTCTTTCGATGAAACAATTACCCTTACATGGATTATGTATGGTATCCGCTGTGAGGACCTAGACGTTTGGAGGTTCATTAATACAAATTAGAGGCTATGGCAACGCCAGGAGATGGGGAAAAGACAGGGATGAAAGATGATATACGAAGTCGTTACAAATCCGGTAGCCGAAAATTAAACTGGCAATCCTACTCAACTTTGTTTTTTGGTCTTCTTGATTGCGTCTAGACCTAGACCCTCCGGTCAGATCTTAGCAAATTACAGCTGGCCCATCCGAATATTTTATGATCATAAATATTAAACCGTCGCGCGGTCAAAGGATTCCTACCATAGCCAGACATGTAAAGAATCTCAACAAATATTTTTTCATTTTACGGTCAAATGAAACTCAAGTACCCACTAAGAAGCTTCCGATTAAACTGAATTAAAATGAGTTAAAGTATCGTATAAATTGAAGTGTTTTGAATACCCAAACAATACCGTTTTTAGCTATAATCATTTTGATTCATTGTACCTTACAACAATTGATGTCATTTTAATAATGCTGCTTAATCCCATAAAGATTTCAGAGAAGAGTAACACATTCTAATTCTTTTAAGAATTCTAGGAATTGAAGCAAAGTTAATACTGTTTAATTTCACAAGGCAACCTCCAAAGTTGTAGTTAATTTAATTTTCTCCGTGAAGCATCAATGATAAATCTTTTAATCCAGAACAGTTCTATTTAATCAAAAGCGCATTCATTGCAATGTCGATAAAAATTCCACAACGAATGAAAATCGGAAAAAGCGGGATTGTTTAGGTAAATTTAAAACGATTGAAATTCGACGATATTTTAACTCATTTTAATTCAGCTGAATTAGAAGCTTCTTTGAAGTTAACTTTGCGATTTAAGCAAAATTGATGAACTAGTATAAAACAACTTATTATTTATAAAGACAACCAACTTCCAGATATAAGCAATTTTCAGCCTTTTGTATTACTGTGCTTAACACAACTTGAGAGCACTTTTTAAAAATAAAAATCTTTCTAATTAACAGGTTGTTCGAAACGTTTTATCATGTAAACTTCAATCTTTCGAAATACCCACCACCGTATTCGATACATTTATCGATACGTCGAAACCAGACATTGAACCTTGTCTGCCATTTCTGCATTTCTCTAATGAGGGATTTGTATATACAAACTTTAGCACAAGTTTAAGAATTAAAACACCTATTTTTATCATGCCTATTGGTAATTGTGGGATGAGATTCAGTGCATTTGAATATGTATGAGTAAAGAATACGGCATAAATCCAAATGAATTTCAATGAATCCGATATTTGTATCAGCATGATTCCATATCAATATGATCCAAATCCGTAGGCAGGATGCAATTTATTTAGCTGTCAAACGCAGCTTCTATTTAGAGGTCACTCTAAATGATTACATTTCAAATCTGCACTCATTCTCAATTATTTCAATTCATTCTGCATCAATCTGGATAAGCTTTTCAACCAGTCTGACTTCGTACTCATACTTCAGAAGTCGTGCTGAATCCTTCCACTGTAATTACGTAGTCATTCATAATGATTCCATTTTATAAAGAACGATTTTTTTAATGATGCGGATACATAATTTTCATTCCATATGATTACTGTGAATTAACAGTGAAATCATTCAAAATGACATCGGCTTGGGAGCGGAAGCAATCAAAGTATGAATTTGATTCCGTCCGCGGATTCAATTGAAATGAAAAGCAGACTCAGAATTCTGCAGAATCAATCGGAATGGCAGTGAAATGATTCGAAAAGAATTTGCATCTTTCAGCAAATTCACATGAAATGAACAGTTGATTCAGAATGACGTGCATCTGTTCGAGACGATTTTTAATTGGTAGTGAAATCATACTAAATACATTTGATTCTGCCCGCATATCTTCCCACAGATATATACGGGATAAACCATCAAGTCGGAAAATTCGATATCCCTGGAATATTCATAAAATATCCTGCAAGGTGCTTGGGTTGTTTTCGGAATATTCAAACGTCCAACGTCATTAAGTTCATAAAACAGCTCAGGATATCATATGCATATCCCAGGAATATCGAAATTTCCGGAACTGTTAGTAACAGAAGCTTTGGGGTTAGTTCTTAACCCGAACCCTTAATAATTATATACGGCCGGGGTCTGGACCTTTTATTAAATAAATGTTTAGAGAACGGTCAGGGCCCGAAACTCTTTAAAAATCCTTCAAACTCGGAGAAAAGGTAAAAGGTTCCGATCCCTAGCCTTGATGAGATATCTCGCAAATATTCCGTAACTTCGACCAGGATTTTATACCGTCAAAAATTCCGTATCGCCGGAAGAATGCTTCCTTTTGAGTTTTTTTCTCTCTCTTTTTTAATTTCGAATTTGTTTGATTTCCTGAGGTAAACCAAACTGACAAAGAGAATCATCTAGATTTCAGGAAGGGTGATCCAATAGAATTGACTTATAAATGCTAATGCTTAAATATGACCAAAAAAGCGGTAAAATCTTTTATCTTATGTGCTGCAGCGTTATCATCTGGAGCAGAGCCAAGTATCGTTATCGAGTCAGGATCGTAGTCACATATTTTACAGCCGTCGAACAACCTAAGACAAATATACTGAACGTCTGAGGGAAAGTGACTTTGCAGTGTGATCTTACCGTTAACAGTTTCCGCTATAGCACGAATGTAGAAGAAAAAATCAATTATTTCGATGATGAACTTTTTGATGATGGTGATTTCTATACCTTCACTTGAGATACCTCAACTTCAATAAGACATTCTTGGCTGAAACTGCTTTGCGATATAAGTATAGGCTTGTATTTTTTGATGTTCCAGATTGAAAGTATTTGTCATGATCTGCACTGTTACATCAGATTTCCCTTTTACTCTTCGGATAACGAGTGGAGCCAGGAAAGTGTACAATCCTCCTTTACTCTCAGATAATAGTACATACAGTATCATGGATTCAAGCATGATGTGATAATAGGTAACTTGTTATAAATATTAAGGCACTGTTAAACTCCTTATTTCACCGGATTCTAAAATCTTATTCTTTAAGGAAAGTTAATTCTCTACTAAATCTTCGCTAAGATTGCGTATATTTTATTATAATTTTTCTAAACCACACTTCAGCAACTTCAAAAGGGACAACGATAATTTAAATATTGTATATATGTATAGAATCTAGCGGATTATATTAAAGTAATAACCACAGGGCAGAATAAATTAGGAATTCATCAGTGTAAAAAAATAAATAAAAAGCTTCGTTTCGATTATTATCATCCTAAGTATCAGACAGCACGAAGAATAGTAAGTGGAGAGGTTCTCCGACTGATAGAGGTGGCAAGCTCTTTGAACGATGGACCTTTATGTAATAGGTCGTACAGAAAATCTTATATGAGATGTTTTGCCAAGATAAGGACGTAGCCCGGTAGCCTGTTTTACTGGGCGAGTATTTATTGGTTATTGGTGAGCCATCATTAGCGGCTGGGTCTCGATGCAGAGCAGATTCGAAGATACCGCACGCAACAACGTATTACTGCTACCGTCGCACTCGTTTAACGGACCCTCGAGGCACCAAATCACCATTACACGCATGGATGGAAATGCTAATTCGATGGGCCCGACACACCCACTAGCTTCTACTTCCAATCTTATTTTTCACTCCCAATTCACTCTGAAATTTGTAGTCGCTTCAAATTAGAAATCTTATTTTAGTTTAATCAAGAATCGACTAACAAGCATTTCTAGTGGGTAATTTCAAGAGATGAACACATTGGTGACAAATAGATGAATGTCACATTTCTCGCCCTGATACAGAAATACAATGTCCAAAATGATCTAGAAACCTATGCCCTTAGCTAGCAGACGGCCTATAAAATATATAAAAATTAGTCAATCACCTAACGGCTTCAACATAATTCTAGTTAACTAGTCTAATCGAATCAAATGTTCCAGGACATTAGATGATTAACTGAAAGTTATTGTATTAGCCAACTAAACTCGGTCGTTAGACTACAGTTAATGCTTCAAGAAAAGATGTTCCGAACAGCCGGCAACCACCCTGGCAAAAGTTTCGAATATAAATATGATTCATTGGTTGCATTCATTCGTTCATTCCAAATTAATCCGAACTATTGCAAATAAATAAAAAATCTGTATCCGGTCCAATCCTGAGATTCAGTCAGATTCATTCAGATTGCACATCCGGATTGATATCTAAGTAACAATCTCAATTAATCCGGAATCGGATTTATTCGGATTGCACGGGCTGGAAAAACTACGTCATAACTCCGCATAAAAATACGAAATAGGCTGGATTTCACTTCTGCATATTCACTAAAGTATTACAAAGCTATCTTTCGGATTAGCCTATCTGGCCAAGCCCAGGGTTGAGTTATTAAAAATTAAAAGTCAGGGCCAGGCTAGGGGCCCCGGTAACAGTCTGAGTCAAGCTTGAAACCAACGAAAAATTGGGCAATTCCTGCCCGGGATCGAATGAGTGGCTTTTCGTGATTCAATTGTTCATATTATTGTTGGCTAAAAAATTAATATTAGTTTTACCCCTGCCCACAAAGAAGAAAATCAATTTTATTTTCTATTCGGATTTGAGTACTGGCAAATTAGCCTCAAATGAGCCCTTAATTATTAAATAGGTTTTAACTCGATTCGAACATGTGGTTACGTCAGCTTAACATACCTGCTTTTTGAACTCCGATCATGTAGAATAGACATAAGGAGACCAAAGTAGTGTATTCGAAAATCAGCAGTTTCCTGCGCTCAGTACATTGAACGAGTCGGCAAACTTCTCGAGTGATGTCGTGAGTTTCGCATTGAAGCTCCTAAATAAAAATGTTCGACGTCCATGTTTTGTTTTGACTTTAGACTGTTTTATGTAATAAGTGGTCAACTAATTACTTAAATCATTTAAAAATTGGTTACTTTCATTTTAGGTTCTATTTACGTATCATGAGAACTTGAGAAGCCTCAGTGCGAAACTCACTCCATCACTCGAGAATTGTTCGCACTCTTCAAATGTGGACCTCACGCAGAAAAATGCTCGATTTTTGTAAAATCGAAGTACGGAAAAGGATACATATTTCTGTATGCAATTATTATTATATGAAGAATTAAAATTATCAAAAATAAATTTTCGAAAGTCCTGAATCGTTTTTAATGTAATTAACAATGAGAAAAAACAAATTAATATAACTTTACTATGGAATATCTAGTAAACATAATCAAAGACTTTTACTGCGATCAGGGGACAAAGAACGGGATTTTCAAATGAAATAATACTTAATAAAAATCACAATATTTATAAGTTAAAAAATGTAGATATCTGGTAATAATTATAATTTTTGTAATTATTTGTATCGTAGTATAAAAATTATAAATTGAACTGATAAATCATACTAAACTTTAAATACAAAAACGAAAAAACTGAAGTCCTATCCGAGAGGCCCTACTTTATTGTAATATAATATAATACATATTTTGAAATTTAAGGCTATGAAGTTATAGCAGTGGAAAAAAATTCTGAAGTTAAGGCCATGTGATGAGTGGCTCACGTGACCGGCTTCCTACCTTACCGACACTTTTTTATTTGTAAACTTATTTTCACATGAATAGCCACATCGAGTTGAAAATTTGGGATAATAAATAAGAAGCACTAAGAAACGCGGCTCTGGTCCTAAATTTTTATAATTATGAAAAAAGCAAAAGAAAAATTATTTACAAGACAAACTTTTTTCATAATTATAAAAAATTAGGACCAGAGCCGCGTTTCTTAGTGCTTTTTATTTAATATCCAAAATTTTCAACTCGATGTGGCTATTCGTGTGAAAATAAGTTTATAAATAAAAAAAAGTGTCGGTAAGGTAGGAAGCCGGTCACGTGACATACTCGTCACATGGACTTAATTTCACGTGACCCATGTACAATCCCAGTATTTTAAGGTTTAATTATAATTTGTCTTACGTAAGTGTGTGAACTGCGCCAGTTTTTGGGAGCGTACTTGCTCAACTTATTCTCCGGATCCACAAATAGATATTCGCCGTCTAAAAAAAATAAAAAAGCTATTATGAAATATGCATACAGCTGGAAAAAATATGGTGAGATAGATTTTGTTTGTTACGATTGATCCTTAATGGCAAAACCCATGAGCAAGAAAAAAAATATGGCAAAAGTTTTGGTAACCATTCTATAGAAGATTTTTTTAAGTACACAAAACATCAACGAGATTGAATTAAGATTAAATTAATTTACACGAGGACAATTATTACAACTAGACACTTTCTTCCTTTATCATATTTTAATTAGTAACTTTCATGACAAAAAAGTTTGAACCTCAAATAGACGTTATTCTGATAGTGGTAATAGATATACAATCACGCACGTACTACATTTTTTGCACACAAATTTTAATTATGGGAAAACTTAAAGGTAACGAACCAAAAAAAATTCCATCCTTTCTGGGCAACTCAAAAACATAGTACAGAAATTATACTTTACACTATCATATACTAATATTGATTCAGGTACATAAGTATACATATGTGATCAGTGGTTTAGGGTATCACAGTAAAAAAATTGAAACGTAAAAGAAAAATGCACGAAAATGTCATGCGTTCCAATACTTTTTTATCATGCAAATCACTTATGAAAGGGAGTATACACAGTCTTTAACCTAATTGAGTACATCGCTACCCCTATTACGAGCAGAAACTTAATATTTAAAATATTCAATTCCACGATAGTATGCAACGAGTTAAGGAAGATTTGTGATTCTATCGTGAGCTGCAACTGGTTTTGACTACCGTTCTGACTGGATTGGGTTCGATGGTGATGGGACCAAAACTCATGGTGTCCTGATATGGTCGTTCTGGCCGAGGACCCATTCGCCTCGCTCGACTTTTTGCACAAACGACGAGTCCCAAAATACCGATACTCCTAAACGAGTGAAACAATGAAAGATCCACGGCTAAGAGATAGTCTTGAATGAGAGGGTCCAAACCTGTCTGACTCACATGGTTGCATTCGAAGTCAATAAGGTCTGAAGAAAAAGACAGCATGTCTAAGTTCTTCCAAAAGATTGGGCATCTTATTGTAAACTCCAAATATTTCTAAAATTTTGATGATAGATAACCGAAATTATTAATTATAAGATTTGGGAATAGAGGGAAGTTAGCTAGGCGATTGAGGAAGTGTCACTCATACAACTACACAATTACATCCGTTATGATTGATATCAGTATTTCAGACTTTTATAATTATCATAACAATCATAAATATAAAGACTCGTTCGATTTTACCAGGAGATAAATTAGTAGAATAGAGCTAAACTGTATTTCAAAAGCAATGAGCTACTACGCAAAGCTTCCGGATCACAATCATAGTACCAACAGATTAGTCCTAGGTACAAGTGTAATTGCTCACTGAAATGACTAAATTAAAAAAAAAGTCTATGTAGCAACTATATAATTAACACCATAGTAACTATACTCCAGAGTTTACTTTTAATCATAAATAACTAGATATCCTAAAAGGCTTGAATTTTCAGACAAATATGTTTTCTTTCTAGTTAGTGGTGTAACCAGGATTTAATCAAGGAATAGGTTCGAAAGACTGTACACAAAGTACGTGTCTACTTGCAGGGAAAAATTAGGACAATTCAAGACGTAAAATTTATAAATGTCATATTTATCATCCTTGCGGGAAAATTGTTTTCAAATCATGAAAATTCTACATTATCACGCACTTCCGTTAAACTTTCCTAAAATATTTTCAATTATTCATTAATTAAGACCACATTAGAGCCATCCGGTCAGAGTTTGAAACAAAAAAAAGATTATTACATTATTCCTATTACAAAATTTGTGTGTGGGGAAACCGGCTCACCCGCAATTTTATTTCATATATTTAATTTTTTCACCCGTTAAGCTTTATTTAAAATCTTGTTCGGTGCACATTCATTAGATATAACAAATAAAAAGTGCATTTGTGTCAGGTTCTTCACTGATAGAAATGAATAAGTGGTACAACAATATTTATGATTAAATTAGCTCTATTTTATTGCTGGTATAGATACAGCCATACAGTATGTCTGTTTTGGCCATCCGATTCTTGTTGCTTACGAAAGTAGACGCGCAGGCGCGATCAAGATGGGCCTGTTGTGAACTAAACAAAGCGAGTCGGGTAAATCAGTCATACAAAAGGTATTGCTAAACGACAACATTTCAGAGATAGTTCCCTCAAGCAAATGTTTAATAGAATTACACATTTCATACAATAGCAACACAAATATTACATTTTTGTACCACAAATATAAGTAACTTGTATTTACCATATTTCAGTAAGTGCATTTCCTACTCTTTATCATTGAAGTACACGTATTATATTATAAATATACTCGTAATTTTTCAACCAACGATCATATGGTTAAATCAACATTATTATTTCTATCAGTGTTAGCTTAGGAAAATTGGTTAGGCTCATACTTCAAGGGTTTGTAAACAGTTTTTTATGAATTAAGGGGGGGGGG
>CAKNWT010057663.1:0-14745 GCA_932066315.1 Andricus coriarius | reverse complement strand
TTAATTCTGTTTCTACAAAACATTAAAGCATTGTGGTATCGCTTAAATGAAAAATGTTTCCATTGATATATCATGTAAGATACGCTAATAAGATAATAAAATTTGAACAAAAATTATAAAGGGGTCATGTTTTTTAGTTAATTAGTTTGAAATACAAATATTTATTATCAGTTATAAACTTGTAAGTGGAAAAGAATATATATTTTTAAACATTACTTTATCTGTGGAATGTGGAAATCACGACATTTAACTTAATTTGTTTAAAGCCTAACCCTTGTGAATGTTTTGGATAGGAATTAATTTCGAACCAGTCGGAATCATTCCGAAATCAGTATCCGATCCAATCCACAACAATCGGAAGGAACTTTTCAAACGTTGTCAATCCATCAACTAACACCAAGATCAATAATTTTCAATCCTTTACAAACTTAGCTATTCGGGAATTCATTCAAATTAATCCAAATTAATCCGAATGAATTCAAGCCTGGATTCAATGAAATTGCATGCGTGCATTGAACAGGAAAAGGAGTTTCGGAAAGGATTTAAAATTTAGTTCAGACTGTTTCGGAATGTATTCCTATGCGGAACTTTCGCCGGGGAGCCTGTTCAAGAGGATGTATTTGACAAGTGGATTGTTATCGAATTCCGTTTTTGTCCTTATCAATTTTAAATCTCTTTCATGCTATCCGTTATTCTCCTAATCTACTCTAAACGAATCTTGCTATCAATTCCTGTCCTATGATTTTCTAGACAGATTTCATCTTTAAAGTTTTATTCGATTCTTTGATTTTTACTTAAGACCACGGTGATAAGACTGGGCCAAACAGGCTGGAAGTGTTAGAAAGAGAAGTAGTATACAAAGTGATGTGAATAGAAAGGAATAAGCATAAAATTGTTATAAAAAGGGATAGGATAAAAAAAGACGACGGTAAAGGAGTGAATGGGTAGCGTAAATACAAATTTTAAGAAAAGTAATTCAATTTTCGGAAAGATGCATATTGCCTACTCTAAAAAGTCGTAAAACATAATAAAAAGGGATAGTGTTGTTATCGTGCTCGGTTTAATCTACAGTGTAATACGCTCAAAGCAGTTTACGTTACAAAATTTTCGAAACTCCCACTTTTAAGTGATTTTTAAACTGTTAACTACTTCAAATAAAAAAAAATTATTTTACTTCAGGTTCTATCGGCCTTAACAAACACATTTTCATCATGATAATCGCGCTGGATTTTTTGCCTATACTGAGAACAAAAATTTGATAATCGCAGCAAAACCGGGTTGTTGAGCTGTTTTTGTTTTCATGACAAAATTTTAGTTATTAACTAAAAATTTCTTCATTAGCCCAACGAAAAATGTGGTTAAATTTCGTTTTTATATATAATTTTTAATTTTTAATAACATTTTTCGCGATTAAAACAACAACTATTCATCTGCACGGTTCCGTTGAAATGACTTCAACCCAAAGATGCAAATGCCAAGATTTTGTAACGATTTTGTATTGATGAATTTGTATTTGGGATGTCTTACAACTAAATTTTGATAAAAAAAATCTTCGCCAGAGCCATTTACAAAAAATTCATCTTTAAATTAATTTTTAATTTAACTTCGTTTTCTTGAAAAACTGGATTTTTTATTTTCAGAAGTAAAAACTCATTCATCACTGATTTATAACAGACAAAAGATTAGAACAGATAAATAGTATTTTCCGAATTTTCTGAAGATATTTTTTTATTTTTAAAATGTTATCAGCTTATGACAAAAATTTTGAAGTGTGAAAAAACATGTGGGTATGAGTATATTCCTAGATTTACTCCAACTAATTATATCGAGAACAAGAAATGAGAAAAAAATAAATTTATAAGGAAATAAAAAGATCAAGTTTTTCATAACAAAGGATTGAGATTGATAATGATTAAAATTCTGTTTGTAGCGATTTTTCCAAGGAACAATTTTGCTTTATAATTTTTTTTTAATATCTCGCTTCGTGTTTGATAAATTTTGATATTTCGATTTCTGACATTAAAAATTTTTTCTTTTTCAAAAACGGCTACGGAACAGTATTAATCGAAGAATTGGCTTAAGCAAATTAGTAGATCTTTTTGTGATAAACGATTCTACTTTTTAACATTTTTTTCGTATCTAGCATTAGGTTGACAGAAAAATGGAATGACATTTTTTTTCAGGATAAAAACTAAAACTATGTATCATATCAAAAAATAAGCTGAAGCAAATTTTTATATCATATTGAGATAAGCAATTTTGAATTTCAACATTCTTTTAATCTCGCATACTTTGGCCAGAAAATTGCATTTTTTATTTATTAAAAAGGATTTTGGATGATCGAAACCATAACTGTTGGTCAAAAAAGGCTGGTTAATGAACTCCTACTTTATTTTTATGTCTTGAAAAAGTGTCTGAAAGCTCAATCGAATATGATGTTTCTTCTGAAAGTTATCCTGCGTACAGTCTAAAACAGACTGCAGATAAAAGATACCTTTGTAAATTTGATGAAAATGGACGAATTCCAAATGTACATTGAAAAAAATACCTTCTGATTTAGACTGAGAATTGAACGACGGAAAACCCGTATAAAACTGAATTATTGAAAAGAGAAATGCCATGGAGTGATGAGAAATGATAAAAAGAATAAAAAAATTAATAAAATTTAGTAAAGTTCAAGCTTTGGACAAGAAGTAATAAAAATTGGAATAATATATTATAACTAAGAAATTTCGTTGGATCTTTTTCTGTCAATTTTTATATTTTGTTAGCCCTTTCTGTTTTTTCCTATCGCCTTCGATCTTTTTTACAGCAGGGTTATCCTATACATTTTGTAAAAAATAATTAATTAAATGTTACTTCTTATCTAGAAATACATTCACATCCAGCATCCTCTTTACAATATCTACATGCATCTTGTTCTAATTGGCCTTTACTGTCTTTATCTATCTAATATTTTTGTCATTATCTCGTTAACCTTATAGAGATTAGTCGTTACATAATGGTTGATACGTAAGCGCATGCATGTAAGCACACGATTCCATCGTTTGTCATTTTCAAACATAAAAATATCATGTACAGTTGATTATATACAATATAGTTTGAAAAACATTCAAACTATAAGATTAAAATAAAACATTATTTTCTGCCTGTCTACCGCCTCAAAAATTTGCCGTCGGCTACATAAAGCTAATTTAGCCTTTATAATATTCCACTTTTCTATTATTAATATTATATCAATTGAGTAAAGAGTCGGTATTGACGAATTCGTACATCTTTTTTTTTCACCGACTTGTTATCAATTTACACAGCTTGATCGTCTCGCCAGAGGATGGAGCCACTTAATGGTTTTTAATCAGAAAGTCTAATGTTTACGTAACGACATGGTCTTTTCTGGCGTCGTCTCCGAATTTGATTAAATATTTAGCAAAGGGAAACCTCTGAAGTAATGAAAGCCAAATTTGCTTTTATACATATTTCATGAAAGCAAATTTTGGTTCAGAGTTAACTTGCACAGTTTCTATTATATTCAATAGCTAATCATTAGATAATGAACTATATAGCTGTGCAACAGTATTTTCTATACAAACTGTGAATTAGGGTGGTTCACAAACAATTTGTTCAGACTTAAAAAGCACGTTTTAGAGTTTGTGAGCATCAAATTTACGTAAAAACTGAAATTTCGTATTTTTCAATTTTTTATTTGGAATATACACATTAGTTTTCGAGAAATATCATATGAATAAAAATTGTAGCCAATACAAAGGACAAAACTCTCATTTTCTGTCCGATTGAAAGAAAAATTATTTGGCGCCGGTAAAAGCCATAAAAAGTTCGATCTCTTAGGAACAGAAAGATATAAGAGCATACCCCTATACATTTTTGTGTGTCAGGATTGCCAATATTCTGGGACCCTTCCCACAAAAATAATCAAAACAATATTTATAATAATATTGTCTCCGAATAATGCGAGGAACAATGCGAGAAAGTTGCAGTTTTTTTTAATATTCCACTTTTTCTCGGATTTTCAATTAGAGTGAGATAATAATTAACTCAAGTTAACAAAAATAATTGCTTAAACAATTGGTTCTTATTTTTAATGATATTTTCTTTCAATAATGCAGAAATTTTCGTTTTTTTCTTAAATATACCACTTTTGTGCACTTAACGCTTAGAGTGACTTAATAATTAGTGAAATTTAACAAATATAATTGTTTACCCAGGCGAAAATATTATATATAGTTTCTATATAGTGTGAAGTATTATATATAATTTTCACTTGTTTTATACATTTTTTATATGAAACAAATGAATATTATATATAATACTTCACACTATATATAAACTATTTATAATATTTCCGCCTGGCTAAACAAACTGATATTGTTCATAAATATCTTCTCCTATAGTAATGCTAGATAGTTAACAAACATAATTGTTTCTGAAATTTTTAACTTTACTTTGTCTTGTTAGTTATGGACATATAATAAATGAACAATAGGGGGAATCATTTCTTAAGCAATCTCTTTCTTTTTTGTTAATATATTTGTCTGAAATAAAATAGATATTTGAAATAATGTTCATACCTATACTTAAGCTTTTGACACTATATATTTATGTCCTGCAAACAAGCGGAAATGGGTAGAATTCATTTTCAAAGAAAAAGTTTAACATGTGCGCTTATGTCTTTCGCCAACATTAAATGCGTTTTTCTCGAAAACCTTATTTTGGAAGTTCCAGCTTCAAAAATGACCCGGCGACTCGTTTTTTAACCTAAAGGGTTCGTCTTTGGCTTAAAATGCCGGGAACTTATCCGGATATATGACACTCTACGTAACTCTATACTGGTAATAAGGGCCCTTTTCATGCGGATGCCCACATTTGTTCCAAACTAAAAAGTTCAAAGAAGCTGAAAAATTATGAGAAGATAGTTATAAACCATAGTAAGTGTTTAAACAATTATGTTTGTTAACTTGCATTATCATTATCTCACTGAGTAAAAAGTGGACAAGAAGTTAATTTCTTTAGAAAAACCACAACTATCTAGCATTATTACAGAAGAAGATAGTTATAAATAATAATAAATTCATTTCAGAAAATACCGCAACTTTCTAACATTATTCAAAGAGAAAAGTAATTTTGTTTTTCGGATTCCCTTTTTTCCCTTTTTCTCCCTGGTCCGCCCCCCCCCCCCCCCGTTAAAAATTCCTGGCTCCGCCACTGATGTTAAATATAAATATATGTTAATTATTTTAATGAATTTCACTCATTGTTGATTAATTACTTTAAAATTTACTGTTGATTAATTTTTAATATGTGAATAGTAAAAATTAAAGATTGCTATAATTAGCATAAAAATTCTTATTTGTTAAATAAATTTGGTTTTTTTAATAAATTATAAATGTTTATAATTTTTTTGTAGTCATAATGTTGATTTTTCAATCTGAAGAAGGAAAGGAGGAAGTTCTGTCACACCATACTCCTTTTCCATCTCGAAAAATTAACAATAATTGCTATTATTGTGCAATTTGATAACTATTTCTGCGAATTGACAGTACAAATGTTGTTTTCGAATATTTTCGAGTTCATATTCAAAGTTAGCACCTCAAAATACGTTAGTATACTTAGTTTTAACAGAACGAAAATTGAATTAGTTTTTAACATGATTTTTCCAGTATTTTTTTGTATTTTTTGGGGGAAAATATGTAACTTTTTCGATCTCCCCTGAATGACATTTTACTTTTAGACTAGAAAAAAGAGTTTGCAAAAGGTTTTAAACCATTTACTCCATAATTCGGAAAAGTCATCGAAGTAACAATTACAAAAAAGGTTACAAGATTAGAATTTTTGGTCTTAAAATTTTAAAAATTAATGGTCAGTTGGGTACGTAAACAAAAATTTGGAAATCGGCAATGGAACTGTGTGGAAAAGTAGCGTATTGGAACTCTGGAAAAGTATAATTAATTTAGATTCGATCGATAAACGCCTTGGGGTTGCGCGTTAACAAAAAACAAAATATGTTTGCAAAAATTCTTATTTTAGTAATTTTTATATTTTCGCGGATCTTAATTTTTGCTACATTCCTGGAGGCCTTAAACGATTCCTAAAATTTGGACAAATTTTTATTTGCAGCCCCACCAGAGATTATTAATGTTTAGTAGAACCCTGTCTTCAAAAAAGTATAAAAAAATTTACAGAAGTGTAAAAGAATATTTTGAGGTATGTAGAACGTTTCTACTAGTAAAAATATGCCAGAAAAATTTTTATTAGTCTAGGAAATCATAAGTTTGAATATAGTAAATTTTTAAAACACTTCGTTTTTGATTTTTTAAATTATTCTTCTTCATTTGACATGAAATATTAGTTTAAACATTTTTTGTAGTTTTGTAGTAGATAATTTTTTAGAATATTTTTGAAAACAGGGATCTACTAAATATTAATAATCTCTGCTGTGGCTGTAAATAAAAATCTGTAAAAATTTGAGGAATCGCCTAAGGCCTCCAGAAAAAAAATTGACATCCACGAAAATATCAAAATACCGAAAATAAGACTTTTTTCAAACGTATTTTATTAAGGCGCAAAACCAAGGCGTTTATTGATCGAATCCAAATGAGCTATTGTTTTTTAGGGTCCTAATACGCTACTGTTTCACATAGTTTCATATCAAATTTCCAAAATTTTGTTTTTTCGACCCACTCAACTCCCGGTATAAGAACGGTTTCGTGCATGGCGCACAGTGGCCTTGATCATTAATCGCGAGAATCCAAACGTAAACAGGCAGGGTCGCATGAACCATTTCGGTTTGATTTGGAAGCATGACGCAACCTGATGCAACCAACGCGCTGAGAGTTGCAGCCCTCATACTGTTTGTCAAGCTTGAGTGAGCACCGCCTCTCTCTCGGTACCGCGGCTCCTCTCATTACAAAACTGGGGAGGCCATCAGTTCTAGGAATATCGTAAACCGTGAAGTCTTATAGCAGGAGTAGAGTGTATTAGTTGGGAAAAATCAGGGAATTTTGAAAATGAAGTTTTGCGACTACCCTGATTTTAGGTTATACGACTTTGAATTGAGGATTTTGAATAAAAAAATTTGCATCAGTATAGATTTTTTTAAATGCTCTTTCGCATTGTAAATAATACTTTTATTCTCGGGTGTGGTGGTTGGTAACTTTTATTTTTTGTCTTCACTCGTCGTTTCTTACATTTTATGAATCGCGTCGACGCGACGCGTCGGATTGTCAACACGATATGCCTGAGGCACCAGGGGGTGGACAAAACGGAAGAGAGATAAACATTTGAATGCAAGAGAAGGTGAAGCCAGAGCTATTCCACTCCCATCCGAATTTAACACGTATTATAAGACTCAGACAGTATTCTGCAGTTTCAATGTATATCACATGCTTTTTTATTTTTATCCCTCATCACTTTTGTTTAATTGTTTTCGGCCACAATTTCTCTTTTTACGAAAACCAAAAATAAATGTTTTCAATCAGAACTTTTATCAGAATGGCAAGAGATCAGGCAAAACCTGGAAGTCAAGGAATTTTGTCGGTCAGGGCAAAATCCGGGATTTTTTGAAAAAAAAATGTCAAGAGTCAGAGAATTTCTGTAAGAAGCGATCTATGTACCTGAAGAATAAACAAGGTTGCCACACAGTCAATTTAGTCTCTTTTTTCAATAAATTAACCCATGGGTTAACCACTATTTAATTTAAGTCTATACCTATTTTTGAATTTTCTTTCATTCTGTTATAAAATTTGTTGAATCATTTGAAGGGATTTTAAAATCTCTCATAGTATTTTAGTAAATTTTCCAGGATTTCATGAAATATCTTCTGACTTCATGTGATTTCACGGAAGTTTATAATATTTTAAAGGATTTCAAAGAAGTTATTCACAAGGTATTTCCAAAGTTTTTTTAAAGAATTATAATGATTTTAGGAAATTTTAAACGTTTCCAAGGAATTTTTAATTTATTTCAATAATTTGAAGGGATTTCAAAGAATTAAAAAAATTTCTGAGTATTTTTCAAAATTCCAAGGGATGTTCATGAGCATTTTTTGAATTAATTTGGAATGACTATGAATTCTTATTATTTTATCCTGAATTATTTTAAATTGTTTAGAATTCTCTTGTATTTTTGTAATTTACTGGAATTCTTCTAAATTTACTCAATTCCACTCAATTAAATATGTTTTTGTTTCTTTATTTTTTATTTAATTCATCCTGTGTGTAACGAAAATCTCGAAAGAATTTTTGTTGCTTTTCCTGAATGCCGATTGGTTAATTTGAAAAACTCGAAGGAAACAATGTAGCCAAATTCACACACATAATTAAGAATTCAGTTTCAGTTGAAGGGCAGTGACAAAGAATGTCACATTTGTGTGCATAATAAAACTGACAAAAATTTAAGATTTATTAATGTAATATTTTATTACCTAACCATAGACAAAAATATTCCGCGAATTAAAATTTGTATTTGACATGAGCAATAATTATTTTTCAAAACTAAAACTCAGGCAAAAAGATAAATTTTGAAAAATTGCTTTTCAAGCAAGAAAAAGGGAGTTTTCAACAAAATAATTAAATTTTCAATCAAAGTGAGAAATCATCGATATAAAAATTAATTCTCAACAAAGTGTGTAATAGTTGATATTTCCACCAAAAAATATTTTAATTTTATGTCAAAAACACTTGAACTAAACCAAAGAATACAAATTTGCAACAAATTGTTTGAATCTTTAACCAAAACAGACTAATTTACAAATCACAAACAAAATAGTTAAATTTTTAAGCAAACTAATTAATTTATAACAAAATATTGGAAAACGAACAGTTTTTTTTTTCTAAAAAGGGTAATTTGTGCGCCCATAACGCGCTCAATGTTCTAGTTTTTAATATAAATTGCATGTTTTGGAGTCTTACGAATTTATCTTGAATTCGTTTAAATTCGCCTGGAATTCTTATAAATTTCGTGGAATTATTTTTTATTATTTTCATTTCCAAAGATTTCTTTGTCACATTATTTATTCTCATTAGTCACTTCTTGGGATAGAAATTAATCACTTTTGGCCACTTGTTTGGTTCTAGATAGGTCACTTTTTTATGCGAATTAGGCTCTGGCAGCCATGAGAATACAAAATACAAACTTTGTAAATTTCAAATTGTTTTATTCCATCTATAAAAGATTCTATAATCGAAATTTTACAATATTAGTATTTTGGTTTTTAAGTAAGAATGGTCAGAAAAAATAAAAAAATAGTTAGGGGAAAATCAAGGAAAAGTCAGGGAATTTTGAAAGTGAAGTTTTGCGATCATCTTGTTTTAGGTTATTCTTGATGTTCCAAAACAAAAATTTAAACCAACAGTGAAAACAATTTGTATTTCCAATCAAGCATTTCAATTTCCACTCTAGAATAATTTTATTTAAACCTTTGGATATTTCTAAAAGCGGAATAATTGAAACGACGAACGAATCAAACATATATTGGAAAATATAAATTGAAAGTCTACTGTTGGAAATTAATCCGGCACCGTGTAGCGAATGAACAATTAACAATGTTTATTTGACGATTATATTTAAAAATAAATTTATTCCTATTGTACATAAAATATCAAACTTTTTCATTGTGTACCGAGTGTCATTTTGAAAAATATTCTGCGGTACCGTTACAGATAAATGATAAAATAATCCAGCAAACCGAATGTAATTATACTAATAACGAGTCACAATGAATTCGTCATATTATGGGGTTCTTTTCAATCCTTTTGTATCCTCATAAATAAACCGATTTAAATTCTCCGCTCCTTTTATGCTCGTAAATGCAATACCCATTTCTGCCCGCTTTTTAATTAAACATCATCAGTTTCACTTGGTGTATGACGATGATTCGTAATTTCACGTTCCCAATGCTCTAGTAAATAGAAGTTGCGATGCGATTGTGTTAATTGAGAGTATGATCACAGGAAATTGATATTAACGACTTACTTGATGTTTATTTATATCTTTCCTGAGATTCAAATTCCTAGAATCGTAAGCTTCTCTTTTTAGTTACCGAGCCTTAAATTAAATCACTTTTAAATCATCAATCTTGTCATTATCTTCCTAATTTGTCTGATTAGTTTTAAAGTCTATTTTTCGCCCTTTTTAATATTATACTCAACTCTCGACATAAGAACCTCCGGCTTACGATATTCCTTGAATTGATGGCCTCCGCTCAGGATGTGCTCAGCCAAGCCTGACAAACAGCTCGAGGGCCAAGACCCAAGACAAGTCATGACCGAAATCGCTCTTATATTAGGAGTTGAGGGTAATTACTATTGCAGACTTTCTGTTGGCACACTCTTTTACGAAGGCTACCTTTTTCAAACACGAAATGTCAAAAGAGCTTCCAGGCTTTAGGGGCCGACCATAAACTACGTTTCCAGTCTTGTCTTACACCTCCCCCTCTTCGAAAAGTAACACATCCCCAATTTCTGTAAAAATAGAGAAATTAGGGTGAAGTTTAGTTTTCTACCCTAGGGAAGAAAACTCGATTTTGGACCCGCTCCACAGGCATCGAAAGTCGAATTTTCGATTGAGATATGATGAAAATTATTAAGGTTTGAATTCGAAATATCTTGTCTTTTCAACAAAATTGTTGAACGACAGTTGAATTTTCAATAAAAAAGTTTATTTTAAACCAAGCATGAAGAATTTTCAACCAAGAGACATGACTTTTCTACCATAAAAGATAAATTGGTGAATCCAAAAGGACAAATTTTTAACAACACAGTTAAATGTTGGAACAAAAAATATGACTTTATTAAAATAGTTAAATTTTCAACCTACAAAGATGCATGTTTAACTAAGTGGTCGAATTTTCAAACAAAAAAGGTAGGAATTTAAACAAAAATGTTAATTTTCAAACTGAAAAGCCGAATTTTCCAGAAAACAGTTTTATTTTTAACAAAAAAGTACATTTTCAACCAAGAAAGATGATTTGTTTACCAAAAGATGAATTTCCAAGCAGTCGAGTTGAACGAAAAAAACTAATTTTTAACAAAATAGTTGAATCCGCAACCAAATAAATGAATTTTCAAACAATAGATATAAATCTTAAGCAAAGTAGTTAAATTTCCCACTAAAAAGAAGAAACTAATTCTCTACTAGTCGAATTCAACAAAAAAGACGAATTTTTAACGAAATAGCTGAATCCTCAACCAAGAAGATCCTCAACCGAGAATATGATTTCTTAACAAAAAAGTTAATTTCCTTCCACATACTTGAATTATCATAAAAATAATTTAATTTTTAACAAAATAGTTAGATTTTCAACCAAAAATAGGAATTTTCAACATAAAAGTTCATTTTCACATATTTGTGCACAGGCCTTATAAAATTAAAGGTTAAAGCATCGACAACTGCCATTTGGTGATTGTGAATTCTCTTTTGTTAAAGCTCCTTCGGCTTTAACGAACACATTCTCATCCGGTATCTCGTGCTTCGCACTCGATTTAGTCTAACGTGCGAACTTTTCTACATTGAGTTCAACTGTATTATATCAAATTTAAATTATATTTACTTCTGTACCTCGTTCTGGGACTGCTTACTCAGAAATTGCAAAATGAAGTACAAATTCTATTTTTCACGATTACTTTAATACCTGTACATTATTTTGTATTCATTTTTCTTCTCAGCTACCTCAAAGAATGTATCATTTAAATAAATTTATATTATTACAATTCATAATACGTATTGACATCTTATTGCGCCTTGTGTCGTTTTTCAAAAAATTTATTTATTTACGTTCAATGTTATTCTTTTCGATTTGAAAAAATGCGCATCCTACCAAAACATAAAATTAATGAAAAATTTGAGATTTTTTCTGGCCGAACAACTTTTGTCTATTGATTTTTTCTTACCTTGTGTCGTTTTTAACCATTTAAAAACAAAACTGTGTGTAGATCTTTTTTGGGTGCACGATTTTTGTGTATTCATTTTTTTTTCTTAGCTTGTGTCGTTTGTTAAAAAAATTTAATTTTTAATTTTTAAGTTTGTTTTTGTGAATAAAAAAAAACTACACGTTCCATGAAAAAATGATCGATAGCAAATTAAAGATCTTTTTTGGGTGAACAACTTTTGCCTACCAATTTTTTTCGTCTCTTGCGTCTTTTTTCCAAAAATTTAATGTTTTTCAATGTTATTTTTCACGATGATAATAAAAACTACATATCCTATCAAAAACCATTTATAACAAATTTGTAGCTTCTCTTTCGGTGACCAATTTTTGTCTAATTATTTTGTATTTTCATTCTTTTTCGCATCTTGCATAGCTTGACCGAAAAATTAAATTTTTCATTTTTCATTATTTTTTGTGCGATCAAAATTAAAATTTTCTATTTCTCAAGAAAATTTAAAAAGGTGTTATGAAAATATTGTAGGGCTTTCAAAAATTAATGTTTTCCTTCTTTTGACTTTTTTCATATCGTGCGTTTTTCGGCTTAAAATGTGCATTTTCCTTAGATTTTTTGAATTTTGGAAATTCTATAACTGATAATTTTCTTTTTATCGACAAAAGTTGTCAAGATAAATTACTGGAATTTTCGAGTACTATGAATAACTCATTTTAAAAAATCATTTATATTTTGGTTATAATTATTTTCAAATGAAAGACATATTCTTTTCTTATTATAATATTCATATTTTGAAACTAGAGTAATAAGTACTGTTTTTTTAAACAAAAATTGCATAAATACTCAGAATTTTGTAAGGATGTTGCGGACTTATCTTTGAACTATTCGCTTTAGAAGTGATAATGGTTGAAAACCCAATTTTTCATATGAAAAAATGGTTAAAACTGAATATTTGGACTTGATTTAAAAAAGTTGAATACTCGATTACTGGACTTTCCGATAGCAAACTCGGAGCGCTGTCGCCTGATCTAACGACACTTGGAAGACTTTCGCATCGGGATCCGTATAACGTCCGCGGATTTTTTAAAAACCATTTTCCTGGAGAAAGGCTGAAGAGCTCATCTTATTACTGTAGCATATCACAAGTTTAGTAATGACCTACTACTGGTAGGATTATGAATAAAAAAAAAACCGGAAGGGTGTATGTTCCCCTTGTAGGTTCCATCGAAGCCCACCGTGTTTGTTTTTCCTATTTAGTTTTTTATTTGAAAACAACAATAGAAATGGTTGAAAATGATTGGTTGAGTGTAAGCCACACGCATACATCGAACTTTAATCCATATGTCCTGTTCTTGGCACTAGTGGTTGTGCTAATGATGGCCGGAGCTAAGTGATCATTCGATTAGTCATTATAATGTTTCCGGATTATGAAACGCGGTAGCTTCCCCTCCCCGAGCCCTGGGCTTCTCAACTGCATCGGAGATAACATCCGTGCTTGATTTAGAGTGAGATCAAGCTGCATACACGTACATCATTCTGCCTACTCGTTACGGTATATTGCGAATCCTTGCTTAATGTCGATAACGATGCCAAATACTTGCTCGAGTTGAACAGACTTGTAACGAGAGTTCCGAGAGCCCCGGGCAAAGCTTCTAATTACGCGGTAGGTATCAACATGAATTTAATCTTCAAAAGGATCATCTGATGAATAGGTTCCGGATTTCGATTTCTATTCAACCATATTAGACGAAACGAGCAAAACATTCTGAGAATCGTGAACGTTCATTTTCCAATTCCCAGAGGGATTAACATATTGGTATCAGATTGCAAAACTTACCTCATTTTACTAGGGTACCGTAATCTGCGGCTAAGCGGCGCATGTGGGGAATAGCTGCGAACCATACACGGAGAAAAATGGATGGTCAAAGTTAGAGGGTCAAAATTTGGAGACCTAGTCCGTTCTTTTAGATGGCCTAAAGAGCCATCCAGAATTTTTTTGACATAGTCGGAGAGGCTCTCATTTTATGACCAGTCTGACTTTTATAAGAAGGCCAGACTCACTATCAGGGATGAGCAAGGTATCCTTTCGGGATGGTCAATACGATCATCTTGTTTTCACTCATTTCGACCATCCACGGAAGAGCAAATGACCCGTCGGGGAGGGCCGACGTGATTAGTTACCGTTGGCATGTTTATTTAAAATGATTGAATGTGTAAGTCAAATGTTCATAAGAAATACTAAATGTAAAGTACATAAGAATATTAGGAATAACTGTACATTTATATTTAGGATAAAAAGATATTCTTTTCTTTAAAATAAAATCGATCATTTATTTGTAAGAAGAAAATCTAATAAATAATTGAATTTCACTTTCTAAGTCTTCCTTGTGAGCAAAGAATTATTTTTAATAACTTTACTCTTATTATTTACTGTACACAATTGCTTTTCACATTTATTAACCAATTCGGGGTTTCATCATTTTTAACTGCTTTTTGATATTTCGAAAATTCGTGGAGAGTGAAGTGCATAAGAATTTTCAACGTCAAATTTGATGCTTCCAAGGGATTTAGGATAAAGGCGTAACTGGACGTTCAGCTATCAATTTGTTGCAGTAACGAGATGTGGGATATTGGTTTCTGAATGCACTTCAATGTTTGAAATCTTGCAAGTCAGAGTGACACCGTGCCGTGTCCTTAGCCTCTTGTGCTCCACAAAATATATTGTCAATGTGCACTGTTTTTGCCACGAAGTAGTATAAGGAGATCCAACTCTAATATAAGGATACCCCCCATTTTTCCGTGCCCACTTCCTATAGCATATCCACAGCATACCAGATTACGTATTGTAGCG
>CAKNWT010057661.1:0-10869 GCA_932066315.1 Andricus coriarius | reverse complement strand
CATTGCACGGCTTTTCCTGAATTTGACCTTGAAATGACCTTGAACCTGACGTTATGGAGATAATTAGACCTCGGATTCATACTCAGCGACCCCAAAAACTTATGTAAAAGGTTTTTGAAGTTCATTGCACGGCTTTTCCTGTATTTGACCTTGAAATGACCTTGAACCTGACGTGATGGAGGTAAATAGACCTCGGATTCATATTCAGCGCGTCAAAATACATAAGGATAAAGTGGTCTTGTCAAATAGTCATCACCTTTTTTTTTTTTTGTAAACCAGTGTAATTTTTAATGCAAATTTGTTGGTCGGTTTTTTTTTTAAACGGGAATATTCATTTGCTCCAGTGCAAATTGCCTGATCTATTTCTGAATTTCTTGCCAGGATATTTTCAGCTTTTACTTCATTTGTTCAGAAGTCGCACAATTGTACAGTTGATCAAATTTTATAGCGTAACCGTTAATAATACGTCTTGAACAGTTAAAACCTTTTTTGTGCATTATAAAATTGTGAACATTTTTCAACATGACCATTTTCGACTTGAAATCAACCGTGTTCAAGTTATTTAAAAAAACATGTTATTGTTTAACACTTTCCATCATGGCAAACGTTTCCGTACACATATGGTTGGGACTTTTTACAGTATATTTATAAAGCCATCCCCAACGTATATGTGGAAAAAAATTGTACCTATCCGAATTTTTTTTTTTTGAGAAAAATTTGTTCCTCGTTGACTGGACTAGTTATAGAAGCGTATAAATTAGAACTGATGCGCAGAAGTGGGAAAAAGTAATGGAATAGCAGCAAAAACGCTATAGGGGTCAATTGACGCCTGTCGGTAACAGACTATAAAACGTCAATTTTTTTAAAAATGCGCATCCAATATTTCTGAAATTACAGCATTTTCAAAATTTCTGAGACCACTTTGTTTTAGGATTTGAAATTTATGTGTAATGCTATTCGCAGCAAGCAAAAAGGCAAAAAATGTATCGTTATTACTTTCTTCGATCAAAAACAAATTATCAGAATGACACCACTTCCAAAATTCAAAACAAAAAAAAAACAAAAATGAAAATTTGAAGCCAAACAACGCACGATACGAAAAAAGTTACGAGGGGAAAAACATTGCCTTTTAAAAAATCTACAAGATTGTTCTAACTACTTTTCAAATTTTCTTGAACAATTGAAAATTCTAATTTTGATCACGCAAAAAAATCATGAAAAATCAAAAATTCAATTTTGCGGTCAAACTATACAAGATACGACAAAATACAAATTGACAAAAATTGTGCATTCAAAAAAGATCTATAAATTTGTTGTTAATCATTTTTTGATAGGGTGCGTAGTTTTTTGTTTTGATCGTGAAAAATAAAAAAAAAGAATCAAATTTGTGGAAAAGCCACACAAGAGACGAAGAAAATGAAAAGATAAAAGTTGAAAACCAAAAAAGATATACAAAAATTTGTTATAAACTTATGTTTTAAAAATACAATTATAATAGAAAAATTAACTTTTTGGAAAAACGACACAAGTAACAATAACATTTTATTGGATAACATTTTTCGCCTAAATTATATCTACAAATTTTCTTAGAGCCACTTTACGCTAGGATGCGTATTTTTGTTTAAAATCGTAAAAAATAACATTGGCAATAAACAAATTAGATTTCTGGAAAAATGACACAAGTTGCCATAAAATTTATAATAACTAATTTTTTTAAAGATGCGCACATTTTCTTTAATTCTAAGGCCAAGACAATGAAAATACGTCTGTTTCAATGCCAATACATATTATGAATTGTAATAATATGAATTTATTGAAATGATACATTTTTTAGGGTAGCTGAGAGTAAAATTCAATGCAAAATAAGGAAAAAATATTAGAGTTAATTAAAAAATGTAGAAAAGTTTGCATTTTGGACAAAATCGGGTGCAAAGCACGAGATGAATGTGTCCGTTAAAGCCGAAGGACCTTAACAAAAGAGAATTACCTATCAACAAATTACAGTTTTCGATGATTTGACCTTTAACTTTTAAAGGTTTGTGCACCATTGTGGGAGAAGTACAAAGACCGAGCGCGAAACGCGAGGTAAATACATTATCGTGCGCGAAGCGCGACAACCAAAAGTCGCGCGCCTGGGGGCACTGAAACTTGCGAGTTGCGTGCACATAATTTTAATTTTAATTATGACAGTCAGACGTTGTAGTGCAGTACTGTGGAAACCTGTTACCGCTCAAGACGATCTACTGCAAGATTTTTTTCATTATAAATATTTTAAAGTGCAAGGTTTTACCTTTAATTTTAGGGATCGTTTAATTTTCAACGTCTCATTGTTTTCATCGAGTTTTCGTTCGATTTTTTGGTATATATTTATATCATTCTCTAATAAATTATATAATCACAAAAATTTAAATTTTTAATTTGTCAATAGCATTTTCAATGTTTAAAAGAAAAACGGTAAGTTGTATCAAAAAATGGTTGAAATCCATTTTGTAGGTCTTTTTCAAAGCAAAAATTTGGTTTGTATCCTCTGATTCTTATGTCGCATAGTTTAGCAGGAAAATGGAATTGTTTATATTTTTGAAAGCGTTCTCACGATGAAAACAAAAACTATAAGTCTCATGAAAAAATTGTCTCAAGCAAATTTGTAGATCTTTTTTAGATGAAGAATTTTCCTTTCTAACATGTTTTCGTATCTCGTATAGATCCTTGGAAAGGGGGAAATGTATGGCTGAGGGGTGGATGTCGCCGAAGTCACTTGACCCCCGAGTAGGGATATAAAAAAACGAAGCGGGAATCCTGGAACGGAGGAAGGGTGTGGCTAGGGGCTGGGCGTCGCCAAAGTCACACTCCCCCAGAGAGGGGGTATAGAAAACGGGATGGAGGCTCTTGGAAATAATTTTAGTATTAAAATATCGATATATCGACAAATAATCGAGATAACGATTTAAAGAATTAAGATTAGTATAAATCAATAGTTAAATATGGCATATAATGGCGCGTAAGTTAAACCCGCGGTATTACCTAAAATAGCATAGTTAAAACACCCCGCCCCTTAACGTGGGCTTACATTTTTCATGTCCCATCCTTGTTGAACCTTTGCTTAGGACATCAGCTATCATTTTATCAGTAGGAATATACATAACGTTTATCCCAGTAAAAAGAAACTAATTGAGGCGAATTGAGATGAATTTGTTGGAGTCTTCGTGAATCTCGCTTTGCGACAATCTCGAATTGGAGCCAGTCGTGAATTCTTGTAAAATCGGAACTAAGTATAATTTAATCTTCAAATCTGCTATACGCCCAAATTCGGCGCACATTTTTTAGGGGACCGAATTCACTTGAACGTATCAGCACGAATTAATTTCAGTGTCAGCCAATTCATTTTAATTCGCGAGATTTAAAGTCAAGCTCCAATTCGCCTGAATTCGTCAGCGCGAATGCAGTTAAAGGCTGGCCTATTCAATCGAATTCGTAAGCTATAACCAACGCGCTGGGCATAAAGGATCCGTTGTAAGTAAATATTAATGAGTCCCGTAGCTCAGTGGTCGCCCTCTGGACTTATACACCTGGGATCGCTGGATCGAGTCTCGAGGCATGCAATTTTTATCAATTTTTTTCGAAATGACCTTGACCACGAATTAAAACGAATTGAAACGCATTCAATTCGCGGTGAACCAATTCGTCTAAACGAATCAGAAAGCGGAATTTGGGCGAATTCAAAAATGTTTATACGCCGAAATTCGCCCCAATTAGTTTCTTTTTACTGGGATATCACCATTCGCAAGCACTTGTCTCACATAATGATACTTAATGACAATATGCTTGGTTCGCAAATGATGCACAGGATTTCGCATCAAATTTTGCGAACTTTGATTATCACAGTAGATAATAGTGCTATTCAACGTTAGGTTCGAAATCCCTGCTTCTTTCAGAAAGTTGCGGAGGTAAACTGCTTCTTTAGCAGCTTCTGTAAAAGCAATGTATTCTGCCTCGGTACTGGACAATGTAACAGTTCGTTGCTTTCTTGATTCCCATGTGACGACCGCGTAAACAATGTCTTTTAAACAGTTTCCGATTTTCTGGTATACCAAACCGTGACCTCTTGTACCTTCAAGGTATCTTAACACCCTCCATGCTATTTGCCAATGTTGCATCCCTGAATTCGTATTAAATGGGCTTAAAACATTGACTGCATGAGTGGTATCCGGGCGATTAGCTGCCTTTTCTTGGGTGGATGGTACCATCTGCTTAGTAAGTTTTATATTGCCATCCAGAGGTGTTGAGACTGGCTTAGACTCAGTCATCCCAAATTTCGCTTGTGTATCCTCGATGTATTTTCGGTGTGACATTTCAACCGATTTGTTGATTAGATCCTGCATGAACTCAATTCCAAGCCAATATTGCAGCAGACCCAAATCTTTAATCTTGAATGCTCGTGCTAAATCTTTTTTTATTTTGATGATTTTTTCCTTCTTATTGGTTTACACGATTAAATCATCAACTTTAACTAGAATAATTATGATAATTTCTTCCGTTTTCTTGATGAACTTCTTTTTCTCTTGATCTTTCTTCATTTAAAGGTTGTAATCTGTATTCTCTGATAATTTGATTCAGTTACTTGTACCACTGCCTGCCTGATTGTTTCAAGCCGTGCTAAGGTATTTTTAATAGACAAAATAGATCTTCTTCTCATGTTTTCACAAATTCTTCTGGCTGTTTCATAAAAATTTCCTCGTCAAGTTCTCCATTGATGGAGGCCATCACCACGCTGAGTTGACAGAGAGTTAAACCAAACTCTGCTGAAAGAGCAATCAGTACATTTCTTGAAAGTCTGTACCTGGTTGCTGGAAGCATCCTTTCGCTACCAGTCTTGCTTTCCTGGGTTCAATACTGCCATTAACCTTGTGCTTCATTTTAAAGACCTCTCGACAGCTAATTACTTTCCGCCCTGCATGTGGCTTCACCAAGATCCAGGCTTTGTTGTCATTGAGCGATCTGCTGGGGCATTACTTACCAGCTGTGCCTCGTGTCGCTCTGTCACCAGAACCATGCTGTACTCCTTTTTCGTTCTTCCCTTCCTACCAGTTTTCACTGTTCTAGGATGTGCTGGTCCCTTTTTTCCACTGCGTTTTTTGGATTTCAGGATAAATCTGTTCAGCTTCAGATTGTTCTAGATCATCAGTTCATCGAAATAAACTTCAAAATTTAAAAATTCTTCTTCCGATTTCTTAGGCTCTGAAAGCCTTTTGATGGTGACACCTCTGCTTTTTAAGATTTTCGTTTTTCCGGATTCCACAGGCGATAAGCCTTAGAGTCAGGAGCATATCTAACGAACATGCATTTTCTTGATTGTGTATAAAATTTTCCTTTGTCCTTTGATTTGATATGAGCGTAACCTGTGCACCCAAAATGTTTGAGAAGATCTACGTTTGGCTTTCTTCCTAGCCCAAAAGCTTTGTGGTAGATTAGCTGGTAAAAGCCTGCATCTTGCTACATCCACTAACGTTCTATTCATCTGCTCCGCTACGCAGTTCTGTTGAGGCGTGTACTCAACCGTACGTTCTCTTTATATTCCAACTTGATCTAGAACACTAGTAAAATCCAAACCGGAATAATCCAGTCCATTTTCAGTGCGTAAAACCTTGACTCTTCTTTCGTGTTCAGTTCCAGCATAAGCTTTAAATTTAAAAAAATCGGATTTTACGTCACTTTTGTTCTTGAGGAAACGAATCATCGTGACCTCTCATCAATGAAGGTCACGCAGTACCTTGCTCAACGAATCGACTGGATCCGCATTGGGCCGCAGACATCGGAATGAAGCCGTTCAAGCAACTTTTCACACCTGTTTTCTGAAAAATTAGGAAAAGGTGTATGCACGGGTTTACCAAGAATACAAGTTTCGCATTCTAATAATTCCTTGGACGATTTTGGTGGAAGTCCATACACTATTTCCTTCGAAATTGATTTTCTCAAATCATCTTCATTCAGGTGACCAAATCGTTGACACCAATCCTCCAAATTTTCTTTATTTTCGATTACAGCAGTAGACTCTGTTGTTGATTCCAGATAATACAAATGACTTATTCTGTGCACTTTAACAATTACTCTACCTTGATGATTCAGGATTTATGCGTGAGTTTGATCAAAAATCAGCTTGTGGACGCTCTCAACCGTTTTTGTAATAAATAAATATTAGTTCTAAAATCAGGCACGCAAAGTGTATTTTCTAAATGTAGCTTTTCATTAACCTCAGGAGTTGGCACTTCTATGCAGCAGTACCCTCACCTTGGATTTCTGGAGTATCATCTGTTGCTAGGCGAACCTTTTGGTTCGACACAGGAGTAATGTCAGAAAAATTGCCCTTGTTACAGCACACGTGAGACGTTGCTCCACTGTCAATGCACAATTCTGAAGTTTTGACAGTTTTCACACTAAAAGCGGCAGCAAACGATGCTTTTTTTGTATTTGGTGATTTTTCTGAACACTATAGTTCCAAAAATTTTGCTAATTTCATATTCAGTTCAGAAGAAATAACAATACCTGTCAGGAGGGCTTCTTCTTCGACGAGATATGAGCTCTCCTTTTTCTTGTCAGCAGCATCAGCTTTTCTCTTCCAACAGTCAGCAGCCTTGTGACCTTTGTATTTGCAATAGTTGCACTTGAAACTCTTCTTTTTAGAGTTGGATCCCCCGTTCGAAGAATTAACAGTTTTCAGATCGACAATTCCAAGAAAAAAACGACGCTGCATTCTCATACATGTATCATCTTCCTGTGGGAAAGCTCGAAGGTTCATCAACACATAGTGAGATGCATAGATAGATTGATGCCCCTTTGGAAAACTAGATTTACTATCTCATCTGGAAATTATCGTGTGACAACGAACAACGTCACCTTCCAGAGGGGCGTCTTGTTGAGTCATACTATAAGCCCTCTACTCTTTTGCATCACACAAATGCCTCTATCTATCGCACTACGCAATTCTCCTGAATAACTCTGCGGCGACATTAATCATCGCGAAAATAAGGTTACTCATGTATTTCATATGGATGACCTGAAGATCTGTGCTTCTGGTGCAAACTTCAACTTGATTTAAATATTGTCAAGAAGTACGCAGGAAAGATTGGTATGGATTTTAGATTGAACTCGAAGACCCTGAGCTTGTGGATATAAGTGTTATTAGACATCTTGACACTGGAGAGACCTATACATACCTGGGCGTGCCTCTAAGACGAATTCAAGACGTAACATCAGTAAAAGAGTCCCTCCGAAGCAGATAGAAGCATCTTCTTCGACAGATTTGGTCTTCCAATCTGTCGGCGTTCAACAAGGTATCTGCGACTGACATGCTTGGCGTCTCGGTTCTACTCTTCTCGTTTGGGTGGTTCAATGGACGAAGAACGAGCTTACGGCCCTTGATATCTCCACGCGTGAGATCATGCATATGGGGCATAATTTCTCAAGTGTACCCACGTCGAAAATGAAAGTTGTCCGATCGGGCTAAAAATTGGCCCAATTGTAGAACTATTAGATGGTACTCATCACACCAAAAATTAATTAATTCTGATCATTATTTATCAAAGTGGAGGGGGTACAATTTTTGGTTTTTTAAGAAAGGCCTTACTTTCAAACATTTGTAACTTTTTTCTTATTGCTTCAAACAAAATTTCACTACAAATGTTTTTTATAAATTTTTTCACAAACTTATGGTGGTCGTAACGATTTTCAAAAAAAGTCCAAATTTGACCCTAATTTTTGAAAATCAAAAATAAATTTGATTTTTTTTTCAAATTTCGACACTTTTTTTTTCTTCAAAATAGTTTTAAAAGAAAGCTGAGATTTTTTCCTATAAGATCCCTAATTTTCAGAGTGGCAAATTTATTTGTCTTCGAGTAATAGAACGATACGTAAATAAAATGCCACGATAGAGCGGCTGGCGATCGATCTCCCCTAGTGCGCTCACGCCGAGGATCTTTGTGCAACGCTTTAGTGTCAGTTTTTAAAGTTATGTAATATTTTATGCTACAAATTTGGAGTTCATGTAGATACCAACTCAACAACTCAGAGGGAATATCATCCTTGAACTCTGGTAATATCGCAGAACCTTCCGGTAGAGATAAGGTAGATACTGAGGATCATGAAATGATATCTGACGATGATGAAGAGTGGCTATATGACAGCGAAAAAGATCTAGATGTCTTAGGCACCAATCTGCAGTGTGGAAAAAAATATCATAAAGCTGGTGTTGTATTACTTGGTCAAATCATCGAAAAATGCAATGCTTCTAAAGATCTTCAAGAACAATTTGAACATTTTTCGCTTGTACCAAAATCTTGGCACGAAGAAAACTAATGCAGGTGCTCAATACATCAGAGCAAAAAGCAAGAAATGTCAAAAAATTAGTTTCAGAGCATGGAATTCTTACTCTTCCGAATCCAAAAAGAGGAAGAGCATTGACTCCTGAAACTAAAACTCTAGTGAAAAAGTTTTATGAACGCGATGACATAAGATGAATGATGCCAGGGGTGAAAGACTTTGTGCCGATCAAGAATGATGATGGAACTGGTTCACATGTTGAAAAATGATGATTTCTGTGAAAGGCTGTTGAAATTAAAAACTCATCCCTTTATTTCAAAGGAGTCTAGGGAATTTTTTATTTGCTTTGATTTTGCTCAGAATTACGCGTTCTTAATTCAGAATGCAGCTTAATCATTCCACTGGAATAAGGACCAAGGTGCAATGTTCATTGTGGTGATTTATTATAAAAAATATAGAGAGCTCAAGCCTGTAAGTATCGCAATCATATCTGATGACTTAGCTCATGACACGGTGGCTGCTCACGAGTATCAGGACATAATAGTAGATTACTTGAAAACTCATTTCAGGCTAAAGAAAATCCACTATTTCACTGATGGTGCAGGGCAATATTTTAAAAATAAGAGTAGCTTTGCTAATCTCCGAGCCCATGTAGAAGAGTTTGGTATCCAAGTTGAATGGCATTTCCATGGTATATCTCACGGTAAGGGTGTATGTAATAGTATATGAGCGAATATAGAGACAAGCAGCACGTTCGAGCTCACAATGTTCTCCAAAACATCACATACTCACTCCCCATGTTTTGTTTCAGTGGGCAAAGAGTAACTATAAGGAAACCGAAGTTTTTTTCAGCAGCAAAGAAAATCATGCCTTAGCCACCGAGTTACTGACAGCCAGATTTGAGAAAGCTGTTAGGATGTCAGGTACATTACAGTACTACACTTTCATTCCCACTCAAGCTAGAAAACTTCAACTTAAAATGTTTTCGTCCTCTGAGAAACACGACATCTTCTCGAATGGCGAAAAACAGAATCCGCAAAAGAGGTCTGCAAAGAAAACAGATGTTGAAACTACAGCCAAAAAATCGATCAGAAAGATATATAATATCACTTTTTGAAAAAAACAGTTTTTTTAGTAGTATAAAATATTACATAACTTTAACAACTGACAATAAAGCATTGCACAAAGATCCTTGGCGTGAGCGCACTAGGGGAGATCGCGCGCCAGCCGCTCTATCATGGCATTGTGTTTACGTATCGTTCCATTACTCGAAGACAAATAAATTTGCCACTCTGAAAATTGGGGATCTTAGAGGAAAAAATCTCATCTTTCTTTTAAAACTATTTTGACGAAAGAAAAAAGTGTCGAAATTTCAAAAAAAGTCAAATATATGTTTGATTTTCAAATATTAGGGTCAAATTTGGACTTTTTTTGAAAATCGTTACGACCACCAAAAAGCTTGTGAAAATGTCTATAAAAAACATTTGTCGTGAAATTTTGTTTAAAGCAATAAGGAAAAAGTCACAAATGTTTGAAAGTAAGGCCTTTCTTAAAAAACAAAAAATTGTACCCCCTCCACTTTGATAAATAATTATCAAAATTAATTAATTTTTAGTGTGAGGATTACTATCTAATAGGACTACAATTGGGCCAATTTTTAGCCCGATCGGACAACTTTCATTTTCGAGGTGGGTACACTTGAGAAATTATGCCCCATATACATAAGAGCTTGCATATCAATTCATCCGTTCCTCTCCTAAAAATGGTCAGGAAACACGAGATGATTGGCAAAGAACCATTCCTTTACAAAGCCGCGGAGCAGGCGGCCGAGAACCTTGGCCTGAATTTTAACATCACAAGTAAAGAAAGTGTACTACTCCATCTAGATATCTCACTTCTAAATGCCAAATTAAAGGAAGCAGATGTTGAAAAATTCCTACAACAGCTACTCGACAAGAAAATGCACGGAAACTTTCACAGAAATGCAGAAAAACAATCCTTGTCGAAGGAGCAAACTTTTGCTTTTGTCAGATTATCAGGGCCTAATTCATGTACAGTGGGTTTCATCCGGGTGTACCACTCACGCAGGACCGACGTATCTCTACAGACATAATGCGATTTTAAACATATTAAGCTGTATTTTTTTTCTCTTTTTTGATGACTCATAATAAGAAGCAGTTGAAAAAATATATTTGTTGAATACAGACATTTATTAAATGTTTCAATTATTTAAAAACTAATATTTAAACTCAATTTATAAATAAAATCCACTTTTGATTTTCTTGAAAACATTTTTTAAAGATAGTTTACGAGGTGCTCTAAAAGCCCGGTAAACGTAGACACAGGATATACCTTAGTTTTTGAGAGATAATTAACCATGCATTGGAATTTTAAAAATAATTTTCATTTGTTTGACTACGAAACAAAACTAATTTTTTAAATGTCCCCCGCCCCCAAAAAGTCTGTTTTATAGGGCCTCAAACAATCCAATAAGTGAAAAATTGGGTTTTGCGAGTTTTTGGCGCTAATTATTTATAATGCATAAAATACTATTTT
>CAKNWT010057557.1:0-10086 GCA_932066315.1 Andricus coriarius | reverse complement strand
AGTTTTTATCGTTGCAAGAAAAACTATTACAATTACTCCGTGACCTTCTAACGCAAAATTTTACGTAGAATCCGAACCCCAACAAGTTAAATGTTCATCTTCCTTTTTTAATGAGTTTTTCTTCCATGATACGGGGAGGATACGATGTGGATACTATAAGGATACGCCATAGCGTATCCGTTCCGTTAATTCGGTCCGCTAGGGCGACCCCCAAAACCCCTAAGTTACGATTAAAAGCAAGAATTAGTTTAACAGAAAAATATGCCCCTGAAAGGGTTAAATTAAATATTGTTAATATTCATGATATCCAAAGATTAGGTTTAAAATCATTACGCCTAAATACGATAGACAAACATCCGACCGAAAATTATTTCTCGGGGCTACGAACTTTAAAAGTGGAGAAAATGTGGTTGAAAAACGTAGAAGATAAAGATTTAAAAATCGTCTCAATTTAGAGGAGAGTCGGGTAGTTTCGGCCACTTAATCTTTTGTATTATGAAACTAGCCGGTATCGCTCGAAGTAGTAAAATAAAACAGTAGTATTGGCCAGGTATCGCGGCAGTATTACAAGCGGTACTGATTATCAGTACTATAAGCTTACTGGCCCAGTACTGTTTTACTGAATACTGGGTATCAGGCCAGTACTATTAGTACTGGGCCAACTCCCTTCGAGTTTTATTTTGAATCAATCACAGTACTGAAAATAATACTGGCGCAGTACAACGTCAGTCGTCAATTTCCACCAGGGTAGTATAAAAAATTGTTGTGACTTTTGCGACACAGAAAAATAACACGTGAAAATTATATGCTCACGTTTAATGCATCAAATCATTTATGCAAATGGCTTTCATCTTCTCAGCTTTTATTTCCCACGTTGTTCTACCGTATTAACTTCTGAAAATCGATTCCTACCTCTGTTAATATACAGAGACAATCTAAAATCGTGCTTTTCATAGAAATGGGAGGCAAATGCAATTATAACTTTTTTAATATGCATATAATGTATATTTTCGCATTTAAATTCAAAGCGACTTTTTGTATATGCCCAAAGAACATTGTTCTGCACAAATAAAACTTTTCAAAAACGTATATTGTGTATGCAAATAGAAAAATGTTATTTTAGATTGCAAGTATCGCAGTCAGAAATTTAAGCAACTCCAAATGATAAGAATGATTGAAATTTCTTGGTATGTTACATTTTGACGTTTAAAATTGCAAAACTAGGGTATCTAAACATAAGGGCAGCGGGTTTATAGTAACATATATCGATAATTCGGATGTTAAACTAACTTTCAGGGCATAAAGCGTAAGGCTGCGTCGGTTCATCTATACAGCAGTCGTTCAAAGTCGCCTGGGGTCGTTCACGACCCCGGTGTGCCAAATACGTTGAAAAATCAAAATTTGGAGTGAATTTTTTTTGCATATATTTTTATCTAAATTAAGAAATAAGGTTGTAACATCATATTTTGCAAAGTTATGTATTTTTTTATGTGATCGAAAGAAAGACAAAAAACAAAGTACGGTTGTGCCGTCCGTCACCGTCCTGCTTGTCAAGAGCACAGTCTAACAATGTTTAAGGAGTGCTTAGATATATAAAATAATGAATCTAGTTAGTTAAATGCGTAGATTATAAGTACTTTGAATGGTTTTCACCTTTTTTATAATAAATAAATTATGTTATTTTGACAAAAACACGTAGTTCAATCTTTTAAAAGAACTTTTTTCACACTAATTTTTTTTGTACCAAAACAGTAGGAGAATCCTCAGTTAAATTTTTAGCTAATTCTATTAAGGAAAACAAAAGTTATGCATTTTTCATGAAAATTGGCATTTTTCAACTTTATGCAATTTCAAATTTTTTGTTTGTTAATTTAAATTTTAAAATTTTTTCTGGCATTTAATTTAAATGCCAGACAAGGGTTATACTCAGACTAATATATTTACTTTACAAAAATCAAATTGGTGCAATTTTCTTCGTTTTTCAATGCACCAAAACATTTTGAAAAAGCTTTTAGTTCGAGTACTGATCCTTTATTAGATACGAGTAAATGCCAGAGAAAACATTTCTATCTACATAGTAGAAAATCTGAACGTTTGTACGTTTGTAGTATTTTATGACGTCGGAAGTCATGGGCAGACAATATAATAATATTTCATAAACTTATTCAAGTCCGTCTAAACTTTCTAGACCAATTTTGCTAATTTACTCAAATTTACTCTGAATTCTTGCGAATTTTGAGAAATTTGCTTCAATTCCCTGAAATTTCGCTTGAATTTGTATGCATTTGCATGAATTTCCTTAACAGAATTCGCTATAATTTTATTGAATTTCCTTTCATTCCCTTTGTAATATTATTAACGTTATAAGGTTATAATTATGATATTTGATTTTGCCATAACCCAATCAACTTAAAACGTTCTCTCGCCGCGATCTGTAATCGACAATGGGTGCATAAGCGAAAATGTCCATGTCATCGTTTCTCGAATCGAGCCTTTAACAAAAAAATACCCCAATTATCCGATGTTTAATTAAAAGAAAAATACTAACTGCACTTTTTTCAAATAGCTTACATACTTATTTGAAATAATGTTTTGTTCTGCCCAATAACTGTAGTAAAATTCATAAATATAAAGAACAAGTCAACACGTGACCGATTTGATGTTTTGAAAATTTCGATCCAACTAACTTAATATTAATAAAATGGCAAGTTTCTGTCAATTTCATGAGGCTCTCTTGCACATTAAATTTGAAATAAATTTCTCTACTAAAAATGTGCAAAGTGGATTTACCGAATGTTCTTTTAAGATTTATAGAAAAAACTATGCTGTGCTTACTTATTTATGTCCTTATATTTGTGAGATACTTAAAAATTCTGTAATGATTGCAGAAAATGCTTTAAATATGCTATGCTGTCACTATTTTAATATAGGTTTCCTGTAAATGGAGCAATACAAACTTTTATGTTTAGAATTTTCGTGCATTAATAATCGATGAAAATCAATTTCAATAATAAAAAAAAAGATTTTCATATTTAAATAGAGCTTATACATATTCAATTGAATATTCCGATAGCAACAAATATCACAAAATTAGTCAATTAGCTATATTAAACATTTTGATTAGACCCCGTTAAGGGTACGATTTTGACACCCTTATCCATCAATAGATAATTGTTTCTGGTATTGCTGCTTGAAGTGACAGAATAATCAATTGTCGATCATTACAGTGTATCATTAGTATATTTACAGTTAGGGGAGAGGAAGCTAATTTAGCGCAACTATATAAACAAGAAGGGAACTAAAAAAGATAACTATAGAACCAACATTTATGAAAAAATGCAATTGAAGTAGCTAGACATTTTGCCGAATGAAATAATGATATTTCGTAAAAGATATATAAAATAATGATATATTACATTTTGCGGAGGAATGCACCGGCATCAAGTTACTCGCCACTTCGGGTAATATGCCGTACCGCTATTATTGTTGACAATGCAATATATCAATAATTGATTGAATTGCATAACTTGCATTTAAATTACGCACCTCAAGAGTAATAAGTAATTTTAATTTCAAATTATTTTAGAGGTAAAACGTCGTTGTAATAAACAACTCAAGCCACAGAAAAAATGTAATCTTTACAGTGATTTCAGAGTAATCTTTACCTGCATCAAAAATTACCTTCTGGTTGTAAGATTTAACCACCACATTGGGTATGGTTATCATGTAAACTTCATTGTATCTTCTTCTTTTCGATGCAAAAAAATTTAACTTCACCCACTTGAAAATTACCCCCAGTAAAGATCCACTTTGATTTTTTCTGTGACCAGCACAACCTGACGTGCGATTTGAGCTATTTTTCCATCGTTTTATGCAAAATGGCATGCGATTTAACGTCTGCATAAATGGCATATTTATTTTACAAACATCTTTTTCCAAGTCATGAGCTTAATGATAAAATATTATCAGTGTTAGCTTGTCAGGTTAATTTAAAATGTGAGTTACTCATCGATTGATTTAAATTGCTTTGAATTTAACCAACCTTTACTGAAAAAATCCTATAAATAAAGTGGTTGTAAGAATTTTTTTTAAAATTGACTGCCGTGAATTTTTTTGATGACATATTATCGTTTATTGAGTAAATAATAGTTGAAACTATAATTATTTTACGAAAAATCTTTAATTATTGACATTTTCTGATCCCGATTATTCCGTAAGACTAGTGTGAATAATTATTATCAATAATAAAGAAAGGAATCTTTGTGTCAACATATATTGTCCACTAAATTTCAAACATTGATTTTAATTTGAAAATGTGCGACAGAAATGTTTTATCTAGATAAAAAGTATGAATAAAGAAGAGGCGATATTTTTTAAAATGTTAAAATAATTTTTTTTGCTCTCACACATTTATCAGTTATATAATAGTTCAATTGAACTTCGTCAGAAAATGTATAGTAATCCTTGCTAAAATCTTATACTAAAAATAAATAATTTTTTCCAGTTTTCCAGTTAATTAAAGGTATATACTTTAAATCATTATCTAACCATTGGTACATTTACCCTATAACAAATTTCTTTAAGAGATGGTCTGTATTTTTATAATTTCGTTGCGTTTTTCAAAGTTTAATTCAAGTACCACTTTACTTTTTCGATATCTCGGACAATTTTGAGATAATCACCCAAAAATCTTTTAATATGAAATGGAAATAAATTATATTTCATACATAACATTATAGGTGAAACTACCCTATAAATGTCACTATTCACTTATTATAGCGCGATTTGTAACTATTCACTTATAGCGCGATTTCTGATTGAAAAGAAAATGGTGGCCAAATTCGTATTGATCAAGAAAGTCTACTTTGGAAATTGGATAGATTCTATTTCATGAATACATGTAGGTCATATTTTGTTAACTATTGTAATGGGCCTTTTTGAAGACAAAAATTCTTTTTTTCAGTTCACATTTTGGCTTAAATGGGAAATAGGTGGAGCAGAAATACAATTTCTTGACTCGTCTGATGTTCGTTAAGTATGTGAATTGCTGTGCAAGAGCTTACGCTGCACGTGATTCAGGCAAATTGCGGAAAAGAGTATAAGGTTTGCTTCTTCTAGTTGATATATTTACACGAGAGAGAAGTTACTCAAACATATATCAGCATCTGAAACTGACAGAATGTTGTTCAAAGTTCCATCGATTACCAGTTTTTTATCTTGTTAAAAATTTTACCTACGTAAGTCTCTTTTCGTGATAAATCCATCAATGTCGATTTAGTGTGAAACGAGATGTAATTTCATAGTTTGCGGAAAATGTACTTGTGAAATCGGTATGAACATGTACCATCCTGTTTATTTTCGGTCTTGCTATGAAGAGAAGTCCATATAGTTATTTATGCTGAGGAGAGTAGGAAATGCATTAAAATTTGCATAGCAAAAGGTAATTTTCTAATTTTAGTTAGCAAAGTCTACCACGTTTTGCCACTTTCAACAGCTTTGGGGATTTTATGTATATTTGAATAGTTGGATCCAGTTATATTGATGTGCCGAAAATTTTAATTAAACACTTATATAATTTTAAATTGAAATAAAAGCACATGTCTATATTTAAAAAATATAATACTGTAAAATATTTCTTAGAACGATCAGATAATAATCCCCTTCAATCTTACCATGTCAAGTGAAACAGTAAAGTTTTGGAATTTTAAGATTTTTGCTGTATAGTATTCGGGACACTTGGAATTTAAAATAAGTAACAAAGTTCCAAAAACTGATTCCACATAATTATGAACTCTTATTGGGCCAGTGTTTTAAGAGAATTCTCGTGGGCTTCTCATTGTACTTTGCTCCTGATGTAACATTATCGTAAAAACAGCTCAGTAGCTCGTGTAAGTGTTACGGTAGCGGCGATCAATGGGTTATAAGGGTCTGGCGAGATATCATTTATGAAGACTGAAATAACCAGTAACCACGATGTCGCGTGAGGAAAAAGAAAAAGATTTTCGGGCAATAAAGATATCCTTTTGAGATCCATCAACCGTTATTTAGAAATAAAGAATGCTGCAATCGCATTTTCTATAGAGACTGTAGATTCATAGAGGTTTTCGAGTGTTTTTAAATCTAATTCAAAAAATATCTGAAATTCATTTTGTATCATAATAAAAAATTAATTAGCGAAAAGTCTCTTCCTATGAGATTTGACATTTTATGATTTTTTATAGCGAAAATTAGCTTGACCTCTTTACCACATTATCGATTTCAATTTTCGTCGTAACCTCGACTTTTGATCCATTGTGGTAGTAGACGCGCTTGGCAGGGCAACTTCATGAAAAGAGCCATATTATAAATGAATATCCGAAAATATGGTCTTTGATCTTGATATTCTTGGTATATCCTGTAGAATAGATTGCACATTTTACAGAAAGACTTTAATGACTATTTGAGGATTCTATATTTGCATAAGCTAATTAACCAGAGAAATGAATATTCTCATAAAACGTTGATGTAGCCTGATAAAAACGCAGAATGAAAAATTGGATATAAAGTCGGGAAAATAAACTTTTATGCAAGCCTAGATGAGCCACTGTATTTGAAAAAAATTACGTAATCTTGGTCACAGATTAGTCTTTAAAATAAATGTGTAAAAACAGAAGGGAAGGAATTAAGGATATCCTGAGCCTATCGTATACGCATAGTTATATGCTATATTTAAACTCGTACTTTACTCGAGTTCAGTTTTATCGCTGTCCAGCAACATAATAAATCGTTTTTATCAAGCGACGTGTTTTCCCATTTTTTATTCGTTTTATATTGTGTCGACGGGAAACTCGAGTGTTTTCTCACCACGTCGAATTTACGAGAGGCTTGTAACAATTATAATTACTTTTTCGTAATTAAAACTTATTGTTCTGATTGTTTGGAGAAATAACGTAACATGCAGAATAGGGCGAAGTGAGAATACAAAAATTAATCCAATCATTTGAGTTGAGCGAGGGAAACTGTGGAATGGCATCTGAAAGAAGTACAAACAAAATTTGAAGTCTGTTAATGTGTTCGGTACGGTTCTTGAATTTGGAAATTCAAAAATTTCCCCATAAACCAAAATAAAGTTTTCTTGTTGTGAACAACTATACAGAATTAAAAACTAAAAAATTTTGGGCAAGTTAAAATTTGTTTGAAGTGTGCAAAAAACATGCTGTTTAAAAATTGAGCTACCCAATCGAATAAGGGCACATACAATTATTTCGCCGGGAGTGGGAAGACCCCTGGAGGCTATCTGAAACCTTTTTTGAATTTTCGATTTTAAAGACTATATCTAGATGTAGAATTTTATTGCGTATCTTTTTTTTCCCCAGCCCGCGTAGAAATTGAAACTTGGTTTTTAACAGGCCCTTTCTAGATTTTATATTGTCTATCCAGGCCCTATAGTGGCAATCTATCGAGGGCGCAATCCGAAACGTCACGCTCAGCTAGCGAGGTCATGAGTAGGCAACACAACGAGGGCCTATTAATAGGGCCTTTATAGAATCTTGATAGTCCCTCACTATACTAAAACTATTCTCCAGTATTGCGCATGCGTTCTTTCATCCATTTTTTGCGCGTTTATTTGAAATGAAAAGTGGAAGGTATGGTAAATTCTTAATAAATAAAGATTTTTAATTGGATGGTAATGTTTTTTACATATACAGCTAGAATAATAATTTAACATAAAGTAAAATAATCATAAACAAAAATGTTTTAAACTTATTATTATTCTACATTTCGTCTGCACCATTATTATTATTACTGTATATGTTAAAATCATTAATGTGCATTAAAAATTATGTATTTATTTAGAATTTACAATTGCTTCGATTTTTCATTTCAAATAAAATGTGCTTGTCAGAAACGCATTTTCTTTACGTATACATAATTTAAGAGAAATAGCATGCGACAATAACCTGTAGAGGGCCAGCAGAGGGAAAGCCTAGATTTTTCTAACTAGAAAATCTGACTGCGGCCTCATAAGAGCCAATATCTAGTTTAGGCATAAAAGAGGCAGTTTCTACCCGGGAGGCAAAAAGTTGCAGCTTTTTTAGTTTTCTAATTAAAGCCAAAAAACGGACGTTTTTTGAAAAATCTATTTTTATTAGTTCTTCACTTCAGCCAACGTTCACACTAAATTTCATGCTTTTGTAAAAATTTGAGCAAAATTTAAGGAATCGCACTAATTCATATTTTTTGTAACGCTTGCACCACAGAAAAAAACTGGGTGTTCGAAAATGTTGCGGCAATGTTGTTCCAAATAAACTCTTTTTGCGGGTTCCTTTTTAGTTCGTTGATATCCACTGTTATAAAAATCTGTACTAGATTTAGTATACATGTAATGGAAGTAAGAATGCACAACATGAAATTAAATTTAGTATACCAGCGAACAGTAAATTTAGTATATGCATATACTGAATTCAGTATGCGCGCACATGAAATTTCGTATATGCATATTCTAAATTCAGTAAAAATGTATACGTAATTTAGTATACGCATATACTAAATTCAGTATACGCGTTCCGTTTCGCATAAGTTCCGTCTTCATCATCTGTAAAAATGATCAGATGAAAAATGAAATCAAACAAATACCACCGGCCACGTTGCCCTACTTGCGTAAATCAAAACGCGCTTGCGCAGCTGAATATAGTAAACACGCATATGAATTTTAGTATACAGGAACTATGAAATTCATATACGTGAAAGAAACTTACTGTACACTTAATAAATTTAGTATACATATAACTTCATAAAATAAATTTAGTATACGTAAGTGTAATAAAATTACAAAGTGTAATGAATTTAGTAAACACATAGGAAATTTAATATGCCCATGTATACTAAAATTGCAAACATTTCCAGCACTGTCCGATAGATGGCCAGATACGGGTTGCGACATTTTCAACTGCGCATGTACCGAAAAGCGCGGACCTATTTGAAATCAGTAAATACTATGAATAATCATACATATAAATATTAACAAAAGCTTTTTTTAACAGATTAAATTAAATGATAGAAATACTTAATTTCTTAAAATAATTAAATATTAATGTAATATGGGAAGTGTATATTGTACCTATAATTTAAAATAGGCCACGCTTTTCGGTGCATATGCAGTTAAAAAAGTCGGATTTTCAACATAACCTTAAACACTGTCCTATTTCATGGGCATTATTTTTCTTTCACGACTGACTAATCTCTATAATTTTAGTTTATTTATTAGATTTTTCCCAGTCAAATACTAAATAATAACATTGCGATACGGCCTTGACAGTTTATGTTCGAAGATGCTCAATTTAGGTCGAAGATCAGACCAAAACCGTGCTTGAATTTGAATTCGAGGGTAGTTTTAACGTGTTGTACTAAGGTTTGCTATTTTATTTTATTCTCAGTTGTATAGAACGATTTTAGTCATTCGATATTTTGTCGAAGGTTACCATATTCTCAGTGTATATAAAGTAAGGGATGCTAATCTGAATGACGACCTTCACTTGGTGCATCCTCGTCCAACATGAAATTAGTTTGGCGAATGTCAGCAGTAAACGAAGAGAAGTATTTTTCTACCTACTTAGTATGAATTGACACTAGTAGTGGGGAATTCACGAGCAAATGTGGTTTTAATCGAATAGTGCTGTTGCATTTGGTTTTTATTACACTATTGCGTATAATTTATTGCGCCATAAGCTTAAAATTGACTTGGTCCCTCATTCTCATGGAATCGCATACATAAAAGGGGCCATCAAAAAGTTTTTATTTTTTAAAACTATGAAGTAAGGCTTCGATCATTTCGGCAAAAATATATATTGCAACCTTAAATGTGAGCATGATATAGGGAAAAAATGGTTGGTGTAGCAAAAGCATTTACTTTAAAAAAAATGTATTAAAAACTCTAATAATTTTTTTTATCCCCTTATACTCAACAGAATGGGTTCTTGAATTTTTTTCAAAGCCTCTTTAGTACCCTCTATAAAATATATTCAAACCATCAAGATCGGTCAAGCCGTTTTCAAGAACATTTGTTTTTTTTTGTTTTTTCAAAATTTTATTATAAGTTTTGTAAAA
>CAKNWT010057556.1:0-10499 GCA_932066315.1 Andricus coriarius | reverse complement strand
GGTTTCTATTTTTCTAATTTAAGGTATGTATTCGTAGCTTCCTGTTGTATTACCCAGCGTGGTCTCCCGCGCCAGAAAGGGTGTATGTCCCTGTGCCTGAGGAACCGGAGCTCGGATGGGGGGTGTGGCCGACCGAACTCCCCCTCGAATCGGAGCTCAATAGGCCGTACACACGATCAAAATGGTACCAAGAGTACACCTGGGATGATAAGAAATCCCAGTATCTAACACGGGGATATTGGGTCGAAAGAAAGAATTGAACCCTCCCTTTTTTTTCTTTTCAGCCTCTTCAATGTTCTGCCAACGATTCCCCCGGGAATCGGGTACCAGGCCGCGGACCGAACCTATAGACTCGTCTGGGTTCAAAGACATGGCCGCTCCGCAGATCAGGAGCCCAAGATAACGTCGCGCTGGACGGTGGTAAGTTTTTAGGATTACGTTCCATCTATGCCTTAAAGACTCGGGTGTCCATATTCGCGGGCTTAAGTAGTACGTGAGAGTATTTGCGTTTTTTGTTTACTTATTTAATATATATATATATATATATATTTTTTTTTTATCAAGTACTTTAAGTTCTGTATATTTATGTATCGTGGTTTCATTGTCAAATAGTCATAAGAACTATAGTTTCTACCGAAAGAGACTCGTTGTATATAATTAATATTATCGCTAAAGCACATTCGGAAGAAAAAGAACGGGCACCTCTATTGTAATTGTTATATTAGTAACGATATTTTGTTTCTATCGTTTCTAACTTTCAAAATTTAAGATTTAATTTTTATGTTATTATTATTATTATTATTATTATCTGAACATTCAGTGTCCTTTGACTAATTTTAAATATAACATCTCATGTAAAAAGATTTTTGTTTGTTTCTTTTTGCGTATAAAAATAACAACTTGATCCTTCCTCTATTTCCCCTCTTTTGCGAGGAAATCACCTGATTCTTGTATTTGGTTAAAAATTTATTGGAATTATTGGTTATTATTTGAATTTGACCGTGAGATTCTCGCTTTATTTTCAGGAGTTCTATACATTAAAATTGAATTTTCCACTAAAAATTTAACTATTCTATTTTTAGTTTGAAAATCCTTTCTTCGGAAGGAAATTCGTCTCTTTCAGCCAAAAACTGAGCTCTTTGGTTGAAAGTTAACTCCTTCGTTGAAATTTTTTTTTAATTTTTATCCCATAGATTTTAATGCGAGAGGAGACGCCGGAAAGGAGATCATGTGTAAGCATTTGAAATATTTTAGAATAAAAACTTCCTAGAATTTTGGGAAGATAAGGAATGATTTCACGGGACCTATACAATTTTAAGGTATTCTATAAGCTCCTACAGGTATTCTCTAAGATTTTATGGATCTTCAAGATTTTACAGGATTTTATAATTCAATAGATTTCAAATGTTTCAAAGCTTCAATTTCAATATTTCTTAGCATTTTTAAGAACTTAAAAGAAAAGAAAAATTTTAATTCATTTCAAAAGATTTGAAATATTTGAGTGAATTTTACAAGATTTTAAGGCATTTAAATTTCATTAATTCGAAAGGTTTCCAAGGTGTTCGAAATATTATAGTATAAAAACATATATATCCATACACACACACACACATATATACATACATGCATACATACATGTGTGTAGATAAAAAAAAAAAAGGAGAAATACAAAAGGCCGAGGAGAAGCCTCCAAAAATGAGGATCCCGATCGAGGTGGGTCGTGATTGATCGGAATCAATTCTTGGTTATGGGGCCCTCTCTTTCGCTCTCTCTCGATTAGTTTTTGGGTTAATTTGTTAAGATAAAGAACAATCATAATTGTGTCGAGAAACGAGAACTTATACACGCACGCAAACACACACACACTCGAGTTATACATATCTTTACTCTTCTAGAACGGTTGTAGCGTCTTCGTAGGGAGTTGGATGGTTGGTCTCGCTCTCGGTTGGTAGCACAACGGGTGGTTTTTCGCAAGCAGAATTGCTCATACTTGTCGCAAGGCCTTGGATTGTGGAGGGCGGCTCGACTCTAAGGTAAGTTTCTCCGGAGTTCTCCAGAGTTCGCCCAGGATCATCGTTGGTCTGGTCATTGTCGGAGTTCTTCATGGAATTGCCACAGCTGCATATGGGGGGCATATGGCGAGTACAGCCAGGCCGACGTGAGAGTCTTGGATCAACGTTAGGTGTTTGACCCTTACTCGGCGATGTAGACTCTTTTCGTAAATCTGTTGCTCTAACTCATCCAAGGATTTCTCATTTGCAGAGAAGGCCTTGTCCTTCGCAGGGATACCCCCTATAAATGGAATTTTTTCTGTTACCTCGAGCGTGAAAGCCCCGTGCTCTTTTAGAAGTGGTGACAATTCTGTGCGATTGAGACTGGAGAGGGGCTCGTAGATCACCTCTATGGATCCGGTTTTGCTTGCCAATCCATAGAATGTCCTATCGTATGTTTCAAGTTGACATCCAGGTGCGATCTGTATTATACCGATCCTGTTGATCTCGATCAGAATTTTGGATTGATCAGGACATCTTAGTTCAACGTGAATAGGCTCAACTTGGGAGTAGAGCCATCCGTATAGGGAGTCCATAGGGATCCATTCCGGTTCAGCCTCGTAGGTCACTCAAATATCGCATCTTCGGAATGTTGCCGTCGAGGGATCAAGCAGCAGTTCGCTCTCGCACAATGGATGCCTCGTATTCTCATTCACAGGTAAGTTGTTATTGCAGATCATGTAATAACGAGTCCTTTTACATGATTTTACATGTTGACGGTTCAGTAAGATGTGTGTCCTCTGGGGTTCTCCCACGGCAATGTGGGAAAATTTCGGTAGGACGTAAGCGCTTCCTGAACCATTCGTCAGTGTCGATTGAAACACTGGTACCGGATGTAGTTGGTACATCAGGTAACTAGTGTGTTCCAGTAGCGGGACGTCTACGAGTATACTCAGGATATCTTTTTTGTAGATCGCTGTGATGATGACGACTCGGGATAATTCTTCGAGATCCACTTGTGGCCCCGGGATCGGAAAGTCGATTTCGGAATGATGATCCTGGATATCCCGATGGACTGGTTCCAGCTGTTCTGATGCTAAAAGGGAAAGGTGCATTCTTCCTTGACGAGATGTGTGGATAACCTCCAGGATTCGTCTGGCGGATCGAATATAGTCATCAAGGCTGGATTCCACTGCCTTGAGGAAGTAAGTCAGAGCGTCGACGTGCTTAAGCTCTGCGACTACCTTCGTAAGGTTTTCTAGTTTTAAGTTATTTCGGGAAATTTCAGCTTCGTACCGAACGATTCTGTTCTTATTACTTTTCGAGAGTCCGTGCACCTCCTCTAACTGAGCTCTCACTAGGTGAGTTTGTCTTGGAACCAAATGTGATAAGTTGGTCTGAGCCTGATTGAGTTCCGCGATCTCAGCTTCGATGGCTTCGCCGTCGCTGTAGGTCATAAGGCTAGCTATAGGTCCGATAAGTCCCCCTAAGATTCCTAATAATGGTGGAGCTCGTCGAGTTCTCATCCCTATGGGCAGGCTTGGAAGAATAGTTTTCTCGGTATGTTCCTCCATCTTCGCTGCATGTCTGGACACTTCCCTCCTTAGGCCTTCGGCTACCAGGAACTTGGCGTCGAGACCATAATAGGTAATTATCTGCAGGCAGGATAGGCCGAATCCTGGCATGCACAGGTTTCATGGGCCCTAAGTATTCATAGTAAATTCCCGTGCTGGCCCTTAGGGAAGTGTCCTTGTACAGTGTCGGTTTGATGTTCTCAAAGGCAAGAGGAGGAAGCAGGAAAATCGCATTAGATTTTCTTTTCAAGGGTGAAGGGAATTCCAAGACAGGATAAACCTCCCTTAATGAAGAAAGGATTGATTAAGGTGGATATATGTATAAATATTTTCTTCTTATTCTTTTGAGGCCTATTCTATCTTTGGATTCTGCCTTGAGGTTCGTTCGAGGTTAGCAGCGAACGACCTTAAGTTTATCTTTATGTTTGGCGAAACGTTCACCAGTCACGGTTTCAAGGATTACGTTATTATTTTCAGTTAATCCGACTATGATGTAGGGACCAGTGGCTCGACTGACAAATTTTCCGTCCCTAACTTCCTCGAAAACGTAAGCTTGGTCTCCCGCCTTTCCATTTAAGGGCCGAGCCTTACGATTGTAGTATTCCTTGGAAGTTATTTTCGCCTTGGTCAGATTCTTGGCTGCGATCTTTTGGATTTCCGAAATCCTTATTATTAGGTCACTCAGATAAGAACCGTAGGTTTCAAGGTTTTCGCCTTGACGGAAGGTACTCGGGGTTCTTGCCACTCTACCGTAAACTAATTCGTAAGCCGTGAAATTAGTCGCTTCGTGCACTGACGTATTGTAGGCGAACATGGCGAAAGGGAGTAATCAGTCACAATCGTCATAATCGTTGGCGTAATGTTTAATGTAATCCGTCAGGACTTTATGACTTTTTTCCAGCGCCCCATTGGTTTGGGGTCGATAACCAGAGGTTGTAAGTTGCTTCACTTGAACCAACTTCTCCAGGTGCTTCATGAGCTTGCTCACAAAGCTTCCTCCTCTATCGGTCAGGATGCTCCGAGGGGCACCGTACTGAGTAAATAGGGAGGTGGCGACCGCATGTGCAATGGTAGTGGCTTTTAGGTCGGGTATGGGAACGGCTATGCAATATTAACTAAAATTATCCTGCATGGTCAGGATGTGACGATTACCGTTCGGTGTAGTAGGCAATTTTCGCACAGTGTCTAGGGATAATTTTTCAAAGGGTTCGGCCGCAGTATAATAATGAGCATAAGTTCACGAGTTCTTGCTCTTACTAACTTCTGCTCCAGACAGCTTCGGCAATTACGGATGAAGTCGCTAATTTGATCTCGTAGCCCGGGCCAGGAATATCTTTCCCTGATACGACGGTACGTCTTGGTCACACCCTTGTGATCACCAATTAAACTACTCTGGTATTCAACTATTATTTTTGGTCTTAATTCGAGGGGAGGTACCTCTACCTTTCCGTGGCAGAGAGTGATAATGTCGATATTATCTACTTGTCTCCTTTTTATGGTGACTGAGTAGGTGCGATGTCGACCGTGAGGAGTAACTAGGACCTGACCCTTCTTGGGCCTGTATTCCCATAGGTCTTGAATATCAAGACGCTCGGTAGCGATGAGCTACCGAGCTACCGTCTGTATGTCAGAGGTTCAGTCCATTGGTGCAATATGTTATGCACGTTTTCGTTTGCGTTAACCTGGTTTGATTTCACTTCAGTAAGCAGCTCGGTACTCGGAGAATCGTCAACGTAGGGTAATTTTACGTCTATTAGGGAGAAAGAGAATGGAGGAGAGCTTGCCCACGAGGGTTCCAATACCTCTCCGGACTGTCATGTTCGAGGGATATATCCGGGTTTCCGGTGAAGTGAGGTTTCTTCTTCCTTGAGGTTCGGGCGCGCATTAGTGTTTATGAAAGGAGTAGACCTGGCACCCGGCGCCATTTTAGGAGCTGGAGTAAAGGATAGAGTCTCCATTTGTTGGTTTCGTCTTATGATTGGAGACCCTGGGAGGGGCTCAACCTCTTCGAGAGGGTCCTTAAATCGAACGGTGCTTCTTCTTACCACACCGGAATTGTTAGTGGGGGAAGAGGATAGTTGTTCGATTTGCTTAGTGGGGTCGAAGGGTTCTTTAGCTTTGACTTCCGTAGCTACGGGTGGACTGACTGGCATTGGCTCGACTTCTGAGTCCTTGTCAGTTCCCTGTGTAGCTTGCTTCTAATAGGTTTCCAAAAAGCTTTTCACTCTTTCCGCAAAGATGTCATCGTCGTATTATCCACAAGGGTCGAGGCGTTCTAATTCTCTGAGTAATTCATCATCTTGTTCTCCTTCTGAGACATACGTGCATGGAACTTGGTTGCTCTCTCCTAGTCCTTCGTAGTCCCAACTTAGGGATGGTTGAGCATTGAATTGTGCGAAGGAACCTTGTAGGTCTTCCTTGAAACTTTCCTTAGAGAATGGTGCTGGGAGATCTGATGTCTGACTAGCGTCATCGTCGTCCTCGCTGCTCACAGTCGGGGGAGACACCTGGACTACTATTGATTCAGGTGGGAGAGCTGATTCGGTTCCGTCGATGTTCGGGCCGAACCAGACGCCTATTCCAGCTTTTGGTTCCTTATTCCCGTTATAGCTACACGCGCCATCGACGTATACGTCCACGAATGTATCTTGTAGGGGAGACAACCACATGTTGGGAGCTCTTACTCCGGGAGGGGCACTGTTAGGGACAGAATCATCCTTCTTAGCGATGTATGAAGGTTCTAGATTGGGTAACACGCTGTGAGATTTTTGAAACACGGGCGCGTCCGAGAGGTCGGAATCTTTATCGAACGAGGATGGTTCGGTTGAGGATTCACCTTCCGTAATCGGTGGTTTGTTTGCTCCTCTTCTCCTTGTTAACCGTTTGCCTATAGAACTTTCCTCTAACTCAGGAAGGGACATTTCCTCCGGAATTATATTGGTTACATCCGATTCCTCGGGTACCAGAATTTTTCTCGGCCTCCCTCGTTTTCTGAGTAATCGTGCGATGGGAGCCTCAGGTGGTTGCGGAATAGCCGTTTTTGTCTTGGTGGGCTTGAAGGCAGCTCCTCTAGATACTGCCGGCTTCGCTGTCTCCTTCAGCAAGGGCTTTCGAGTTCCAATCGTCTGTTCCACATTAGTAGAGGTACCTGGGGTCGGGTTTTCCTTTTCAGAATGACCTTGAGAAGCCCGTGCTCGGGTAAGGACAAATACTCTTGGGATCTTCTTTTTGACCTCCATTTCGGCAAGATCCTGAGATTCCTCGACTTCTATGGAGGGCTGAGGAGATGTCGAGGTTACCTTTGAATAATTACCGTCTGGTGTTTCCTTCAGACCTTCGGAAGGGCCGTCGTGAGGATTCCTCGACAGTGCTTCGACTCCCCTGTTTAGTTTCCCTTGTTTGTACTCGAATTTGTACTGATAATTCCGGAACTTATGCCTCCAGTGGAGCAGTCTAGCCCCTGTGTTGTTGATGTAACTCATCCAGTGGACCGGTTTGTGGTCACAGGCGAGTATGAATTCTTGACCATATAAGTATGGTCGAAAGTTGTCAAGAGATTGAACGATGGCGAGGCATTCCTGTTCCTCCTTAGGGTACCTTTCCTGACAACTGTTCATGGCCTTGGAAACGTATGCGACAGGCATGTCGGAGCCTTGTTCTTCTTCTTGGGTTAGCATAGCTCCGACAGCGTGGTCCGAAGCGTCAGTAATTAACTTGAAGGTTTTTCTGAAATTGGGATATCGAAGGATGGGCTCACTACAAAGGGAGACACAGAGCTTGTGGAAGCTTTCATTTCGTTCTTCTCCCCATTTCCATTTCACGTCCTTCTTGAGGTCAGTCAGTGGCTTGGCGATTTTTGCATAGTCTTGAATAAATCGTCGGTAGTAACCAGACAGTCCAAGAAATTGACGGATGTTACGTACGGTTTTTGGGCGAGGAAAGTTTCTTATTGCCTCTATCTTGGATGGGTTTGGTTTCAATCCTTCGTGGCTAATAATATGGCCAAGATACGCAACCTCTTTTTGTAAGAATTCGCATTTATCGGGTTGAAGTTTAAGGTTGGCTGCTCGAAGTCGATACAGTAATCTTCTAATTTTTAAATCATGCTCTTCCAAGTCCTTTGAGTGAACCACGATGTCATCTAGGTATACAAAGACTTCTGTCCCGTGCATGCCCTTTAATACTGCATCCACCAATCGCTGGAATGTAGCAGGAGCGTCCTTAATTCCCATGGGCATTCGTCGGTATTAAAAGTGCCCTCGGTTCGTAGAAAACTCTGTCTTTACCCTGTCGTCGGGGTGGGTTTCAACTTGGTGAAAACCACTAGCCAAATCAAGCACAGAAAAATACTGGGCTTCTCCCAAATGGTCCAGGATGTCTGTAATGTTGGGCAGAGGGTATCGATCCCCTATGACCTTCTCGTTAAGGGCACGAAAATCAATTCCAACTTTCCATTTCCTTTCGCCGGATCCATCTAGTTTCTTAGGAACGATCCAAAGGGGCGAGTTCTAAGGGGATTTGGAATATCCTATTATGCCGCTATCGTATTGTTTCTGTCATTGGATGGCCACTTGATCGGCTGCCTCATTAGGGTACCGATATTGCTTCCTTGCTATAATCTCATCGCTAGTGGTAGGGATTCTGTGCTGGATCACGTTCGTAGTCGAGAGTCTTTCTCCGTTCACGTGAAAGATATCGGCGAAATCTTCTACCCATTTATGAACGTAGTCCTTTTCCTCTGGATTGAGTTCGGAGATGCGCAAGCTGTTCTTGATTTTCCTGACTCGGTCAGTGTAAGAATCTGCCATTTCCTGCCTTAGATCCTTAACCAGATATTCGGATTCAGAGTTGGTGGACTCTTCGTCAGAAGGCTCAATAAAATCATAGGGCAGGATTTCTTGGGCCTGCACCTCTACCTCGACGTACTCCTCCCGAGTGTTAATAGCGAGTACGTGGCAGACTCCCTTGTAAGAGGAAACGGCTGCTTCGCCTAGGTACACTCCCTCGGGTGTTTCTATCCTGGGGAGGTAACCTTCCTTTATTTCTGGGTTAAGCACGTCTATAGCGATCGGTTGCCTTGTTCTTGCCGTTATTTTCAAGATCCTGGCAAAGGGTTTGCTTTCACGCTTGATCGAAGTCCGAGCCGATCGAGACTCCTGATCAACAAACGGAATGGGGTTAATTGGGTCTGAGATGGTCACTAATGAATTATGCCTGAAGGATATTTGGACTTGCTCCTGTCGCAGATATGGCCTGCCAATGTTCCCATCAGAGGATATTGAGAAGTCATTTTTGACGCTATGGAATTCGACTAGAATACCGAATAATGTAATATTTATGGTTCCAATCGTTTCCATGGGATTTGGGTTTATCCCTGTCAGCATGATGGCCTTGTCAGGTTCATATTTTAATTCGAGTAACAGGTTTTTAATCTTTATTAGGTTCACGTCTGATCCGGGGTCTACTAGAAAGCTGGATTTTGGATTCTGTAGCTCTGGGGCCGTTAAGGTAACTACAGGAGAACCTCCTATTATGCTTCCTGCTCGTAAGACCCTATGGTTTTCTCCGAGATGTGAACATGTTTTGGAGGGCGCTGTGTGGTCGGCTGACTCCCTGCCGCGTCCGAGCGAGGAGTCGGTTGCAAGTTTAAATTGGCGACTGGTCCTGGCGAATTTGACATTGGTGGTGTCGTGCCTTTGTCTGTGGTATACCCATGTGAGAACGTGAAAGCAGGGAAATGCGGAGGATACTGATAAGGGCAGGGACTGTTTGAGGGAAAATGAGTTGGATAGGGATAGGGACATTGACCTTTCTGAGTCTTGCGTTTCCCGTCTGTCCTTTCTCTCCATTTGCCTTGAATAGGGGCTCGGAGAACGTGGTTGATCGTGGGCTTCCTCCCTTAGCCGGGAGATAGGATAAGCGGATAGATGATTCTTGGCTCTCTCCAGTTGTTTCTGCCTCTCCTCAATATGTAGGGCGTGGTCAAGGGCCTCGACGAGATCCTTGGGGTTCCTGGTGTCCACAACGGTGGACATTTCATCTGGGAAAACCTTTACGAATGCATCGAGTGCAACGTTCGTCACCGGTCCCATTATGATATTGCTTTCTTTTGCTTCATCATCGAGCCCCAAGTTATAAACCTTGGTGTATTTTTCCTCAACTGCGTGTCGAGCCCCACTTATAAGGCCTTGAAGTATGTCGAAATAGTCCCTTACTGACTCGTTCTGGCGCATACGGAGGTTCACGATATTTTCAAAATACCACTGGTATTTTTTGATAGGGGTAAATCGCTTCTTTAGGTGTGCGATCAAATCATTCACCTTATTAAAGCGTTTGTCCCTAACACTGTCGCGGGCACTGCCTTTTAATTTGCTGAGGACGATTTTGATGAATCCGGGCTCATTTGCCTCCGTAATATATACCGCGCCATTTGCGATATATTGGAGGAACTCCTTAAGCCTAGAGGTTTGCCCATCGAACTGCGGAATGTGGTAGTTGCTTTCCTGGAGCGTCATGCACTCCAATACCGAGGCCATTGCCGCAGCCATGTCTATATTTAACGTCGGATTTGGGAGAGTAATGTTGGGATCCACTGCCATGAAACTAGTACTCCTGTCCAGGGTTGGGTCGTTGGTGGTCCCGGTGTAAGCCATTTTCCGTAATAGAATTTTTCAGCAGGAGTGACTAAACGGCTTTCACGGCACAACTAATACCGGTGGCTTTGTTGAATTCCAATGTGGCTATTCCGCTGAAAAGTCAGTCGGAACTTATTCCGATCGGTTGTCGTGACGTAGGCGGAGGAAAGGTTCGTTTCGTCAAAGCAAATGGGTGTGAAGAAGATTTCCGCAGATTAATACATGGAAAATCTATGTACCATGGATAAGTGCTCGATTACTCTTACTCTTACTCTTACTCTTACTCTACTCGTAAAAAT
>CAKNWT010057483.1:0-10364 GCA_932066315.1 Andricus coriarius | reverse complement strand
TCATCGGAGATTGTAACGGAACGACCATGCGAGGAATCATTTCACACATACTGCGAATATGGAAATCTACGATATCGATCACAGTTATATCCTCTAATACAGGAAATATTTTAACGTCATCTCAAACTAGATGGAGCTATAAATTAAAAAATTTTTGTTGAAATTAATTTATTCAGAAAAATGATCTACTTCTTTCACTCTATTGGGATTCGAACACCAGGTCAACTGATTTCCCGTCAGTGCTCTAACCACTAAGCTACAGAGAGATCAGAGGAAGAATCCTTTTTGTGTAGCACGCTTTATTTTGCAAGATATAATGTACAAATCAATTTTGAATAGAAATCTGCATTATCATCGGAGATTGTAACGGATCGACCATAAGAGGAGTCATTTCACACATACTGCGAATATGGAAATCTACAATATCGATCAAAGTTATATCCTCTAATACAGGAAATATTTTAACGTCATCTTAAACTAGGTGGAGCTATAAATTAAAAAATTTTTGTTGAAATTATTTTATTTAGAAAAATTATCTACTGCTTTCACTCCACTGGGATTCGAACACCAGGTCAACTGATTTCCGGTCAGTTGCTCTAACCACTAAGCTACAGAGAGATCAGAGGAAGAATCCTTTTTCTGAAACACGCTTTATTTTGCAAGATGTAATATACAAATCAATTTTTAATAGAAATTTTATTATCATCGGAGATGGTAACGGATCGACCATAAGAGGAATCATTTCACACATAATGTGAATATGGAAATCTACAATATCGATCAACATTATATCCTCTAATACATACAATATTTTAACGTCATCTCAAACTAGATGGAGCTATACATTAAAAAAAAATTTAATTAAATTTATGCCGAAAAAAGATCGACTCCTTTCACTCCACTGGGATTCGAACACCAGTTCAACTGATTTCCGATCAGGTGCTCTAATCACTAAGCTATGAAGAGATTCAGAGATTCCTGTTATGGTCGATCCGTTATCATCTCCGATGATATTACAGACTTCTATTAAAAATTGATTTGGATATTACATCTTGCAAAATAAAGCGTGTTTCAGAAAAAGGATTCTGCCTCTGATCTCTCTGTAGCTTAGTGGTTGAAGCATCTGACCGGAAATCAGTTCACCTAGTGTTCAGACAGTTAGTCATAATATCTTATGGAACAAGTTAATCTCGAAAGTTTGTGGGTCAAAATTTATTAGATTGGTAATAGTTTTTTACTCAGTTGTAAAGGATAAATAAAATAAGGTAAAATAAAGTATAATGCTGGTGGTCTAGAATCGTAGAAGCTGTATTGAAGAAGAAACAAACAGTGAAGAGAAGAATGTATCAAAATAATATGTCTCAGATTAAGTAAATAATAAGTAATGGTAAAGTAGTATAGTAAGTCGGATTTTACAGGATACATTTTAATCTGGATTTATATCATGTCCTATCAATGGGTTTTTTTTAAAGTGGAAATAATGATTTGATATAGATGTGTAGAAAGGCCATGCTTAAAGTGATATCGTAACAAACATTTCTTAAACTGACGGTCATTTGTTCCAAAGACGAGCACCTGTCACAATAAATGAACGTTAAAGTTTACATGTCGGGTAAAAGGAATTCTTAGTGCTCTTTTTCTTTCACGAAGTCTGAACCGGGAAGGGAGTCTTTTGTCTACAAATTGAAAAAAGTCGTAAAGATACTTAGAAGCTTCATTTTTCATTACTGTGTACATCAAATTACCCATAAACGATTGTCTTTTCTTGGCTACATTGAAAAATCCAGCTTTTTCTCAGTATTGTATTATGTGTTCACTCCTGGGAATATTGTAAGCAAATCTAATGCATGTATTGAGGAAACGCTTAAGTTTCAAGTTAAGGTTGTCAGTAATGTCATCATACATTAAACAGCTGTGATCGAAAATCGGAAGGATGAAGTTTTTTACAAGGAGTATTCGAGTGGAGGTGGGAAGGGAAATTTTGGTTGCTTTTGAGTTGCTGAAGGATTCGGCAAGTTTTCCTATACATTTCACAGATCAACTCCTTCCAAGACAATGTACGATTTAGTATCAAGGGCAGATCCGAAACCAACTCGACGAAGGGGGACGTTAGGTTCATTAACCTGTAATAAAGGTAGGGTGGCTAGCTTCTCAGAAGAGAGTGATGTTGACGGCCCTATGACAATTGCCTTTGTTTTACCATGGTTGAGAGCTAATCCATTGTCCTCAGCCAAATGCGCCCCAAAATCAATCTCTTCCCGTACCAAACTCAGCAATTGTTTTAGAGAGGAAATAGGTCACAAAATGTATAATTTAAAATCATCTGCATAATTATGGTAATTACAGTATTTAAGTTCACCTCCAAGATCAGAATTATAGAGATTGAATAATATAGGGGCAAGGATGGAACCCTGAGGGACGCCACTCCTAACACCGACCCATTCCCATGACTCACCCTTGCTAGTAGTTACTTTCTCTTATGTATTACTTGAATAAAAAGCAAACCATTCGATGACTGTGTTTGAAATTTGATGAAAAATGTTTCAGTTTAAGTAATAGGCGTTGATGGTCCACCATATCGAATGTGTTGGAGAAATCGAGTAAGATAACGACCGTAATTTTCTTTCTATCCATAGCCTTAGTTTTCTCCATGTAAATGACATGGTAAATTTGAAGTGTGATGCGCACGTTCTAAATATACAACAATTTGATCGATTTAAAGGAATCGTAATCTTTCTTATTCTTCATGGCTTCCTATTTCATTTTCCTATTCCTTTTTTCCAAGTTCCTATCATACTTATTTATGTATCCTATAAAATATATTAATTTTCTGCTAAAATAAGATTGATCTTAACAAATCTATTACATTTTTCAGACGCTACAATTCAACTTTAAAAGGACTGACAACAATGATCTCAGATATTCGGGTAGTGTGTCCTCTTCTGACCATTGCTAATTGGAAGACGAACATTCCGTTCTATGTGCGAACCATGCCCCGAGGATTCCTCGCCGATCCAGACAGCGATGCGGCAGCAATTTTAGGATCTTATACTCCCCGAACGGTTGAAGAAAAGAGGCACATAGATGCCATGCAGAAATTATTCAACCGTTTTGTTTGGTTCGGTGAAGTCATTCAAGCAGATCCAAGAGGTGCCAAGAGAGTTCTTATCGTCAACCAGGACGTGCAAACCGAGAAGGATTATCCAAATTGTGATTTTTGGATTAAAAATAATGTCGTCCCTAAATACGGCAGGACAGACTAAATCGACCCGTACATTACCCGTACATTTTTTGTGTGAAACTACTTAATTGGTCGGTAAATGTCGAATACCCATAGCGTAGGAATTCCTGAAAGCTCTCTGATACGGAGATTAGCTTGAAGTTTCATGATTTCCTCTCGTCGAATATTTCTTTTACCTGAAAGAAACTTCGATTAAATATCTAGGATAAATAGCGAAAGAAGATAAGTTGCTAGGTGATCGAAATAAAAGTAATGTTTACCATGTTTTTTTTCATGCTTGGATTCACGATTCTCGAAACACACATGTGTTTCATAAATATGAATAAATGAAGATTATGACCTTTTCGGCGCTACTCGTCGCTACTCATCACAAAAATGTGTGTATGTATAAATGTGAATCAAATTGTAACATATTACTATAGGAAGACACCGGCATAGTAAAATAGATTCTTGACAAAATCCTAAATACAAATCTCACACGAAAATCGAGAGAGACTACTCTTCGCTCAGTTGCTTGTGACATGTGAGAAACCTGTGGAAGTGGAACATCTTATCTCTAACAAAATTCTTAGAATTTAGCCTCTTTTTAAATTTTGATATTTTTAGAACCTTCCTGGATTCGTAGATCAGTATTTTATACTGTGAGATCAAATTCATATTGGTCATATTGAAGCGTGAGTGCGAGTGAGATGTTAGTAGATGGTCCATAAAAGCATCTCTGTCGCAATCGTGAATATGACTACAGTGGATTTGGTCTAACTGTACACTTTATGTGGTGCGTGATCAACATCAATGAAGCTTTAACGGAGATTTAAGAATCTTATAGTTTACTTACTAACTTATAAATTTGGTGATAGCAATATTTTTTTCTCCATAGAAAATGCTTCCTCAGCACCTAATTTTTCTTCCAAACTCTTGGGAGGCCGAAGACTTGAATATTTTACAAGGACGCATTTTACATTGCATTTTCCCCAATTCTCATATTCAATTTTAACATAATAAATGAAAAGTCCCTAGAGAAAGTTTCGATAATTTTTAAAATAAAATCTTAAATGTATGGGTAGCAACTTTGACAGGAACTGTACAAACGACACTGCAAATGTATAACTAAAGAAGATGTTCATGTTTTGTACCTTTATTATACTTGAATGTCTTTGAAGTTTAAGTTTTTAATTGAAAAATTACAATCAGTGGTGTTAGGAAGCAGATATCCCGAGTATGCGCAAGTTATTCCTATGTATTTTTAGGTTACGCCAACTATGATGTTAACCTAAAAATACACCAGAATAACTTGCACACCCGCGAGATATCCGCTTCCTAACACCATTGATTGTGATTATAAAATTGCTGAACGAGTGTTAAATATTACACGTGAACAACGCGGTCATTTTTGACAATTTTCATTACTCGCTCTCGAATCTCGACATTTTTGTACAAGAACTCAGTATTCAATCAAGTGAAACATCGCGCTGCAGATCAAAGATATCGTGTGCAATCAGATAAAATAAAGTGAACTCAGTATGAATCGATGCTGTAGTAGAGCGTGTCTGTTGGAATCAAGAGCATGTTTGAAATTAAGGGCTAGTTCCTGTCACCGAGCTAACAAAAATTAGTATTAACGTGGATGTTAACGCAAGATTCAATGGGATTAATGAGAAATCAGTGCGAGTTAAGAGGAGTATTTAGCGTTGATACTAATAGAGTGAATAATCGTCCTTGGAGTCACGTTTGTTGTTCTCCATATCCACATTTCGATAGTGATGCTATTTATGATATTACTATATTTAGGGTAGTAAACTATTGATATAGTCAAGTATTGACATTAACTTATTTTCACAAAGTTGTGATAAATTTGTATTCATAACATTGGGGCGTTTTTACTTTTATAAACGAAGTTCATGGCATAATTACCGTAACTATAGGAACGTCTTATGACGCGACAAATGACTGAATGGGAACTCGAAGCCTTCTTCTATTTTGTTTTATTTACAATTGTATTTATAATTTTTACATTATATAAGGTACACCTAGTATTATTTGACGTGGCGCTCACCTTGCCTATCTGTAATAAAATAAATGCAAAATCATCCGCTTGCCAGTCGATGTTTGTCATCTTTGTCGATTTCAGTAAAATGGCTTGCGAGGAAAATGATCTAAAACGCATGTGTATGTTTTTAAACTCTGACTGAATTTAAAAATATATATTTTGGTAATATTAATCCTTCTATGTAGACAGTGAATTATAAATAAATTGTATGGGATATAATTTAAGGTTTGACTTTTTTATTGTATCTTCCCATTGAAATCACTGAATAACTATGACTTATTTGAGGATGTCAGTGCAAAATGTGTTTCAGTCACAATTTTGTGTTATAGAGTTATTGTTAGTTGAAAGTTCAATGTCTTCCCACATCTATTATATATGCATTGTTAAATATATCGGATTTTTCTGACATCATTTTAGACTTTCGTTTAACAGAATTCTCCAATAAAAGCGTAGAAAACGAGGGTTCTGTTGGTGCTACAAACAAATAAAATTTGGACTTGATATCTTCTTGCGCTGAGATTAACAAATAGTGAATGAAAAAGCGTAACTAATACAGAAAGTATAATTCCATTAAATCAAAATTAATCTGTATTTCGAGTGTTTTATCAGAGTTAGAAGTAAAAGTAAGATACTTATAAACGTCGGAGTAACTGATATCGTCTTCCTCATAAATAATGTTCGACATTATAAGTCTTTTTGTCAGGATTTTTTGTGTTGATTACGAATTCTTATAAAAAAATGCTCTAGCAAGTCGAGCTTTTAAGTAAATTCGACGGGTTTCAAGTGAAAGCTGGATCATTTTTCTTTAAAGCTATTAGAACAGAAACTGAAGCGAATAACCATGGAGCCATTGGGAACCGTTTTTTTAGTCGCGAGCCCGTGCTTTTTGCTTCGAATGAAAAGCTGTGAAAATCGAACAGTTCTGGGGCAATAGGTTGTGACGTTGCAAAATTTTTGCAACTCACAAGTTTTAGTTAATAGAGTTTTATTTGACATTTAGAGATTTTTCATAAATTCATAGATTTAATTTTATAAGGTCAAAAATCGCGGCTGTGGTACGGAAACTCCATGATTAGGGATAGATTTAAGGTTTATAATTTTTAGGACTTATTCTGTGCGTCTTTATAATTTTTTTGTAACGATCTGGACTCGGCGAGACTCTTAGAACGACTAGATTCCATCCACACACGATGCAAGCCGTTTGAATTCTCCCGTCTTTTCTACCTATTATCAACTGCTAGAATCGAAGGAGCTGTGGGTTCTCATCTACAAGGATCGTGTTAGGGCGCTGGCCAGATTGGGAGTAACGCTGCAAGTTACGAAAAATCTGGAACGACTCATCTACCTGGCGTAGAACCTTTTTGGAAACTTCACGATGAGAAATTTCTTCGTCAATTACCAAAATGACTAGGGAATCTCAATGCGCAATGCCCTCTTCACATCGGCTGATACCAATTTCAAATCCAAAAAATCCAAATCCAAAAAAAGGTTAACCAAATCCTGCTCTGATCCGCCACGGTAATTTCGGGCTCCAGGAGGTTATCAAATGGGCGGATTGGAGAGTAAGGACATGAAATAACAACATTGGATCAATTCTGGTGATAATGGAAAGAAGGAAGGATGAAACCCGAAAATAACAGGGTACAGAGCTCCATTTATTCATACGGCCTTGGAATGTAAACCCAGCACCCCGTCGCCGCAGCGGCCTTACCACCAATAGGAACGCCGGAAAGAAGGAGAAGGAACGCCGAGAACGAGTCTGGATCGTCGCCGCTACGCTCGCTCTTCTCTGCCGACCACAGCCGATTCGAGTAAATCAGTTCATTTCAAACATTTTCTCACGTTTCTATCGTCGAGCAGTTTCCTTTTTTTTAACTAGTTAAGGCCCAATATATGACTCTTCATCATTTTTAATAATTTTATTTGATTATGTAATCGAGTCCCAAGTTGAGTTTTATTCCGAAATACAATTTTTAATCATGAGTGAGCCTCCTTTCACGTGTTAAGCTAAAAATGTGCAATTTTATTGAACTGAGCTCCCACTCGACTTTTGCTCCAAATATGTTTTAACGACAAAAAGATGTACCTATGTTAAGATTGTTGTCTTTTGTTTTTTAATGATTTTGTCGGATTAATTTAAGATATGTCTATTGAAAATTCGTTCGGAAAATTTGGAGTGTATTATTGACCTATATGTTAAGATTGCTAACTTTTTTGAGACAATTATGCCGCGTAATTGATAATTATTAAAGTGAATTTCGAGTCGGTAGAGTTAGACGAGCTACGCGTAATTTCTTTAAAAACCGAAAATGTAAAGGTTGAGAATATGTGAGATTTTGGAATAATTCTGAGGTTAGCTGGAGTATTGAGTTTGGCTATTACTAGTCGAATAAATTAGGCTATGATTAGTCATGAGTCATAACTAATTTTGTGAGATTAGGCTCTAGTCAATTTTAAGGTTAGGTTTCGTGTGTGACTAGATTTCTGAAATCCGGGCTGCGAATTGTGTTGTGTTTCAGTTTTAGTCAAAGAATTTTTGTTTAAATTATTACAAAAATGTTGTGGATAGTAATTTTGAGTTTTGTTGAAGCAATTAAACCGAGTTTTTTTTTAAAGTTCGTTCAGCTCGATCCTAGGTTAGAATTTAGAGTTTTTAAGTTTTTGTTTTGTAATTGCCTAGAATAGAGTTCCGGGCAGGGAAGCCTAACTTTTCGGAGTTTGATAATTTTCGAGAATCAGGTTAGGATTTAAGATTTGTTTCGTTACAAATGAGTCGAGACTATTATTATTAGAGCCTTGGTTGATTTTAGGATTACGAAGTTTTGAAGTATGCCGAGACTTGAAATGTGGTAAAACCCTAATTGTTAAACCATGCTGCCTACTATTAAAAATTTTTGGTTAGATAAATTACAAGTAATATTTGTTTTACATACAAAACCATTGTGTTCCTGATGTTTTGAACCCTCTTTATTTCCGAAACACGCCCAACTACCGAGTCTGATGTGACCGTGCGAGAAGCCGGTACACTGTGTTCTTTGAGTTGAGTTTGGTTTCTCGTCTTTTTTTTTTTGAGGTGCTTAGAGTTTTATTTAGTTAATTTTGAGTTTTGGATTTTGAGAATTTAAGTGGCCTCGAACAGGCCTGGCGCTCAAGAAAATTAATAGAGATAGAGAGTCTAGCTCATTAGATAAAGTTTAGATTTTTATAGGATTTTCAGGAAGCAGTGCCGAAGGTATGTAGTGATTTTTATTATTCAAGTGTAATAAAATTGCAACATTTCAAGGTTTAAAGGAATAGATTCGAGCTTTCATTTGAGTCCCCTTTGAAGATTCTGGCACCTCTTATTATTTTGTATGAATTTCCAAGAAGTGCCAAAAACGCGTCTTTTTTACCTTTTGACTCCAATTTACGCAAAATCTCGACTTGCTAGAGCATTTTTATTAACGGATTCGTGATCTACGCAAAAATCCTATAAGAATCACTGGAATTGGTTAAATTTACACAATCATGTCGGGCAGTGTAGTAGCGGACTTGGCAACTTTCTGGTGCTTAGCAAATTCTTGAATTCAAGTGAGGTTTGCTTGTAATTTGAAGAAATACCCAGTCAAAAAAACTAATTAAAGCGAATTCAGATGAATTCGCTAGAGCCTCCGTGAATTTCACAAAAAGGGTAAAATTATTTAATTCATTAAAAACGAAGTAACAAATGATGAAGATCTATTTTTTTCAATTTGACGGTTCTTTATGATTTAATAAGTTTTAGCATTCTGTTGTTTCTTTCGACCTCCATCCAAATCACTTCCAACAGTTAGGGCAGTCCCAATAGCATATGACCTAGTGTTTTCTTCAATAAATTTGGTTTAGTATCTTTATTAATAGAGCTACACAATGATCAACTGAGGGTCAGAAACAGCACAAAGTGATCACTTACTTTGGTTATATGTACGAAAAAAAAACGAAAGAACTTTGCGAAAAGAATATGATTTTATGAAAGGTTGAAGGGTCTAAATATTACTTCGTGAATACAATAAAAACTGGCGTGCGCGACTGCTTTGGTGCGGGCGGCGGGGCCCGTCCATGGACATAGGAATAGGAGGGGACTAGCCGCATGCTTCCTAACTTGGGCGCGAGGATTGTTTATAAGTGACAAGCGGGAGTCGAACATATTGGTGTACAAAAGCATGGGGAGTAAGTGAGAGAAGGAGAACAGTCTGTTCTTTCTCTCGCAATGCCGGGTTAGTACACCAAGATGGTAGACCGCCCCTGCTCGTTACTTTAACCCCGGTTTGACATGCCTAGTCCCCTCCTATTCCTACTATCGGCGAGAAAATTCGAGTCCTCTGGCTTTGACATTGAAAAAGTAGGTGACGAAAAAATGCTAGCTCAATGAATGACGGATTATTTTAAAGGTAGAAATGTTCTGCGTTAATGAGCCAAAAAAGAATATCCCGAAAAAATGTTTGCAGCTTACATACCTGAAAAACTGCTAAAAAGAAAGGAAATTTGTTTTATATGCATATATATGGGTAATTCTCCACATAAAGGTCACTTTTGCTTCCCCGTGTAATATCTTTGTGAATATTTATTGAATTGCTTTATAATTTGGTAAAATTAATTGTTTTAATAACACGGACCGAAAGCATAAGACCAACACAAATTTTTCTACCTGAAAAATATATTAAAGAAGCATTAAATACTTGAAAAGATGCCCTTTCCTTGTTCTCCACCTACAAATTGCTAAGTTTGAGAAGGATTTTCGAAACCAAGGGTAATAAAATATAATTTTTCACTTGTACCTCTAAAAAGTATGTCTCAAAAACTATTATTCTTGCATATCGATTTTCATTTTGTCGCACTTAAAGATAAGAGAATTTTGAGTTGAAAAGTTTCCCCCTAATTTTTTTTCCTGGAACGTGTAATGACAATATGATGAGTTTTTGAAGATTTTTTTTTGTTATTTTGATCATTATCAATGTAATTCTGCAATAAATAAGTCAAAGTAACACATCTGTGTATGAATCAATGGTAAAATTTAAAAGATTTACCTTTAAACTAACATAAAACGTGTTAAACCTT